>PVLC010010866.1:6555-49056 GCA_004027655.1 Graphiurus murinus
AAAAAAAAAAAAAAAAAAAAAAAAAAAAAAAAAAAAAAAAAAAAAAAAAAAAAAAAAAAAAAAAAAAAGAAAAACAAACCTTTTAATTATACTTGGAGGGATTCTTCTCACAAAGACTTGGGGACTTGGGGAAAATGTTAGCCAAGATGTAATTAAATGTAAGATTAATTTATCACTAATAAAACAATATATCTCTATCAAAACCCCAAATACATTTTTTTCTAAAACAGAAAAAGACAATTATACAATTCTTAAGGAACTACAAGAGACCATGGAGAGCCAGATCAGTCCTGAGTAAGAAGAATAAAGATGGAAGAATCATACTTTCTGATTTTAAAATATATTACAAAACTGTGGTAATTGAAACAGCATGCTACTGTTCTAAAGACAGGCATGTAAGATCAATGAAATGGAACAGATTCTGAAACTAAATCTATACATGTGCAGTCAATTGCCCAACTGATTTTAAGCTTTTGATAGGGATAAGTAACATTATCCTGGATGCATTTCACTTGATAAGCTCTGATTAAAATTCGCTTTCATAGACCAGAATTTGGTGTCTGACTGACTTTGCAATTAGAGTTTCCAAAGCCATCTGTAATGTATGTTCAGACATATTCTGAAATATTCCGAACATGCATTGCATATTCTATGTAATGTTTCCACTGCAATGTATATTTAGACATATTCTGCATATAAGAAAGAGATATGTATATTCTAGATATTAGTCCTCTATCAGAAGAGTAGCTGGCAAAATTTTTCTCCCACTCTGTTGAGATTCTTGACAGTTTCCTTTGCTGCACAGAAGCTCTTCAGTTTAATGCAATCCCATGAATTGATCTTCCTTTGCGTTGCATATACCTTTGGGGTCTTGTTGAGAAAGTTTTCACCTGTGCCTGTGTGTTGAAGTGTTGGCCCTATGCCCCCTTCAAGCAGCTGCAAAGTCTCTGGCTTGACTTCCAGGTCTTTCATCCATCTTGAATGGACTCTTGAGCAGGGTGAGAAAGTGGGGTTTATTTCCTTTTCCTGCATATGGTTAACCAGTTTTGTCAACACCATTTGTTAAAGAGGCTATCTTTTTTTCCAGTGTATGTTTTTGGCTCCTTTGTTAAAAATCAATTGACTCTAAGTGTATGGGCTTGTTTCTGAGTCTTCTATTCTGCTCCATTGATCTATGTGTCTGTTTTTGTGCCAATACCATGCTGTTTTTATTACTGTGGCTTTATAGTACAGTTTGAAGTCAGGTATTGTGATGCCTCTGGCATGGTTCTTGTTGGTAAGACCTACTTTGGCTATTCTGGGATTTTGTTGTTCCAAATGAATTTAAGGACTAATCTAGAATATACAGAGAACTCAAGAAACTCACGGCTAAGAAAACAAATAACATGAACAAAAAATGGGCAAAGGATCGAAATAGATACTTCACAAAAGAAGAAATACAAATGGCAAATAAATGTATGAGGAAATGTTCAACATCATTTGCAATAAGAGAGATGCAAATCAAAACTACCTTGAGATTTCACCTAACCTCAATTAGAAGGGCAATCATCAAAAACACAAACAACAACAAATGCTGGCCAGGATGTGAAGAAGTAGGAACCCTAATACATTGTTGGTAGGATTGCAGATTAGTGCAACCACTTTGGAAAACAGTATGGAGGATCCTCAGATGAATGGGAATGAACCTACCCTATGATCCAGCAATACCACTTCTGGGTATCTACCCAACAGAATGGAAACCAAACTATTAGATTGATGCATGTGTATCTACGTTAATAGCTGCACAATTCTCAATTGCCAAACTATGGAACCAGCCAAGACGTCCATCAATAGATGAATGAATTACAAAACTATGGGATATGTACCCAATGGAATTTTGCTCAGCCCTAAAGAAGAACAAAATCATGTTATTTGCAAGGAAATGGAGGGAACTGGAAAACATTATGCTAAGTGAGATTAATCAGTCACAAAAAGTAAAAAATCATATGCTCTCCCTAATATGCGGAAACAGGGAGACAGCTGGGCATTTGAAGGACTCCAGACAAAGATGGAGAAACCTTAAATGAGCAAAGAAGGTGACTTAACTGAAGGTTATGGGGGGGGCACCCTAATACACATGATGTACTTTCACAAACATATCAAAGTTGTTCGCTAAACTGAACTTGAGAAAGAGGGAGGGCAAGGGAGTGGGTTGTGAATTGGGGAAGGGATAAATGAGAAATGTGTCTATGTATGCCTTTACTAGCTTGTACCTAACAAAGACATATGATTAAAATGCACCAATAAAAAAAAAATTTAAAGTTGAAAAAAAGAAAGAAATATGTTGGTAAGAAGAAGTTCCTGGTTGAATACCACAAATAGACCCAGCCATTTGAGATTTTTGGTTTTCAATCTTTCTAATTTTGTGGCTTTTTGAAATTTGCTTAAACCCTATGCTTCCATTTTCTCATCTGAGAAATGTTAATAATAGTACTAATGGAATTACATGACATAATATACATTAGTCACTAAATATTTGTTATTATTTTCTGTATTTTAAGATATGTGGGTTACAAGAGAAAGAGCAGTGTCCACCTGAGTGAAGAGTAGTAGTAACCTCAAGAATAAGAAGTTACAACAAAAGAGAAAATGTAGTATTTAAGAATAAATGAGTTAATAGCCAGAGAATTGGAGTTTCTGGTAGTTTATTGGAGGTTTTAATAAAGAAGTCAGCAATACAAGAAAGAGTAAATCTAAAACTGGTACATTATTCCATGTTTGTATTGAAAAGACCCCATGGTGAGAATACCCAATAATTCAGATTAAGGTCAATGTTATGAAGATGTGAAAGCTAGTTAGCTTTAATATAGCCACTAGGATGAGTTTAGACCTATCAAGTGTCAGCTGTGTCCAGATGGTTTTTACCTACTAATTCCTAGCTTTTCACCAGGGGAACATATAGCCTGTACTATTTGCCCAGGTACTGGGAAGTACTTTTTGACTGAAGGTTCTCATGTGCTCAAATGCTCATATGGCTGGAGCTTCTCTTAGGGGTACAGCTAAAGACCTGGTTTCCACCTGCTGATCTGGTGAGTAGGTGTCCTGGTGCAGGAAAACCTGGTCTATAGGAAATGAAGATATCCTATAACAAAAATCATGTGCCAGCACAAGGTCTATTAAAGAACCTTATGGCAGAGAATAATAGGAAGTCTCTAGCTTATAAGCTACTAGAAAAAACATATGTTACAACATACATCCAGCTTACAATGAACTGGCTAATTATTCCCTTCCCTACTCAAGAAGAAACAATATAGCATAGAATTTAAGAGGAGAATCTTCAGAGTGATATATCCTCAGATTTTATTCCAGATCTCCCACTTAATAGCTGTAGAGAATGGGGCAAGTTTCTCAGTGCTTTGTGACTTAATTTCCTTACCTGGAAATCACTCTGGCAATTGTCACCTCTCCTTTGATTTATAAATTTCAGTTTTTTGGTATTTTTCTGTATTTTAGTTATCTATAATTGCATATATTTATGGGGTAAATGTGATGTTATGAAACATGGACACATTATAGAATGCTTAAATCAGGCTATATTGCCACATTCATCACCTCTCATACTTATTCTCTTTGTGATGAGAACATTTAAAATATACTATTTAAGTGATTTGAAATATTTGTTATTAAAAATAGTCACCATGCTATGCAATAGATAACTGGAACTTGTTTCTTTTTTCTTTTTTTTTTTTTTTTTTTTTTTTTTTTTGAGGTACTGGGGATTGAACTCAGGGGCATTCTACCTCCGAGTTACACCCCTAGCCCTATATTTTATTCTTTATTTTGAAACAGGGTCTCACTAAGTTGCGGAGTGCCTCACTAGGAAGCTGAGGCTTGCCTCAAACCCGGATCCTCTGGTCTCAGTCTCCCAAATGCTGGGATTACAAGCATGTGCCACCACGCCCGGCTAGAACTTGTTTCTTCTAAGTAAAACTTTGTACCTTTGATTAGCATTTCCCTTTCTCCTATTCTGTTGGGAACTGCCATACTTGTAACCACCATTCTACTCTTTATTTCATGGATTTAACTTTTAGAGTCTGTAGATACATGACATTGTGCAGTATTAGTCTTTCTGTTTTCTGGCTCATTTACTTAGCATAATGCCCTCTAGATTTTTACGTCATTATAAATAATGACAGAATTTCCTGCTCTTTAAAGCATGATTGGAATACCATTGGCCTATATACCACCTTTTCTTTTTCTGTCATTCATTGGTGAGCACATGGATTGTTTCCATATCTTGGCAACTATGAATAATGCTCTGATGAACATGAGAGTGAGTACAGACCTCTCTTCAACATATACTGATTTAAATTCCCTTGAATATATATCTAGAAGTAAGATTGCTGAATCATATGGTAGCGTTATTTGTAGTTTTTAGAGTAGATTCCATAGTGTTTTCCACTATCCCTATACTAATTTATATTCCTACCAATAGTGAATAAGGGTCCTCTTTTTCCTTGTCTTTGTCAATACTTGTGATCTTTCAACTTTTTGATAATAGCCCTTAGAACAGATGTGAGGTATTATCTCATTATGGTCTTAATTTGCATTTCCCTGATGACTGATGATGTTGAATATTTTTTCATATACCTGCTGATAATATTTATGTTTTCCTTTGAGAAATGTCTATTCATGTCATTTGTTCATTTTTAAAATTAGGATTATTTTTTCTTAGTATTGAGAAATTTGAATTTCTTATATTTTATGTAATTCCATTATCAGATGCATAATTGACTTTTTTCAATCTGTTAATTAGTTCCTTTGCTGTGCAGAAACTTTCTAGTTTGATGGAAATCTATTTGTCTATTTTTGCTTTCACTGCCTCGGGACTTGGGGTCATAGCAAGTCTTTGATTGCTTTTATAGTTTCAGTACTTACAGTTAAGATTCGAATCCATTTTGTATCAATTTTAGTATATAGGGTGAAAAAATAGTCCAATTGCGTTTTCTGCAGGTTGATAGTCAATTGTCCCCAAGATACTAATATATTATAGCAGCTCCCATTTTAACTAAAAGAACAAATAAAAGAAAGAAAATAGAACATAAAATACCCTCTCTTGATAACATAAAATCCTCCTGCTACCTGCCAATGCATTAATAGCAAACCACTTCAAATGATTCTTTTTGCAGCCTCCTAGTTATTACTTTTTTTTTTTTTCAATTCTCTTTAACCAGATTTCTTCCAAAAATTTTCTTGTCAGGATCATGGGTGATCTCTAATGGCAAATAGTTTACTCCTTACAACTCAGATAACTATTTTAGTGAGTGACTTTTGATACTGTGGCCTAAGTTGTATCCTTTCCATATCCATTTTCACTTGGAAAATGGAACCCCAGATGCTAAATAAGTGTAAACACAATTATCAATTTGCTTAGTTCTCGAACTTCTTTTATATTGGTGCTCATTTTCTGAGTTATTTCATCCAGTATAATTTTCTTAAGTATTGTATATTCACCAACTCCTCCAAACATATGTATCTCTTACAGTTTCCTTCATCTTCAAGTATTATGTTTTTAACTTCAGAGGAATTTCTGTGTACCCTTATTTAAAATATATAAAATAGTTTCTATTACTTGTAACCTAAAGTCCAAATAGGGTTGTCTAGTTAGCCTTCATTCCTATCATGTGGACTAAGATTATTTCCTTTATATTGAGACATAGGCCAGACAAATTTCAGCAGATGACAATGACTAAAATATATGAGTGAACTATGGGAAGAAAAATAAAATTATCTGAGTTTTCTTTTAATTTTACCAAACCTTAGTACACATAAGTAGACCAAGTTAGTGTTTATTTTATTGGAATACAGAGACCCGAACATTGGAGGTTTTAGGGTATCTTTATCAGCACAGTGGGATTGTTTAACCATGGGTATGATTAGATTTCAAAATCAGAAAGGGAAGATGCCAGCACATGCAGTCAAGAAAGCATTTTTAAAGAAAGAGATATACTGAAGTCAATGTATTTATTGATTGAATGAGTGAGTGACCACTGGACTTGAGATGAGAAGGAACCATTAGCATGAGTTCCACAGGGAGACAGTAAGAGGGAGTCTACCAAACCATATTTAAAACATACCTGATATTTTTCCCCCATTAAGATAAACTGTTCTCATTTCATTTGACGTAATATCCTCAAGCATCTAAAAAGTTGAAAGAGTACAGAAAGTAGTAAAAAGACATTATAAAGAATTTGAGAGCCAAGAATGATCTTTAACAGTTACAAGTACCCAATCTTTTGATAAAATGAATGCAAGAGAGCAAGGTACATTGGAGTAGTACCATAATTGTGCTATGTCCCATAAGGTTAATGTCCAGGACATTAAACATGTTATAATTGAACTGTTGAGAAACAAATTAAAATTTTAATGATCTTCTCTCCCTTTGGAAGTAAAGGTAGTTTCCTATTATCAATGCTATCAGAATGCATAATGTCTTTGTCTAATCAGCACTTAATGATCCACTCTTAGGTCCTCTAATTTTGCATAATTAATGTGCATGTAAAAGAGGCTGGTAAATGTTTTAATTTCATATGCTACAAGATGGATAAACATAAGCAATCTATTCCTAGATCCTTATTCTTAAATCTCCCAAGATCTTCAGTATTTTTCATAGATATGGTCACATATGTGCTTTGTGTCATGGACAAATTTGTATGTTACAACTGTTTTCTTCTATTCACCTCCTCCACTCCCCAGTCTGTCAGCCACTTCTTTGGATGTCACTAGAAGTAATAAAGTAAGTCCAATGAAAATCTAACTTATGGGGACAATATCTGTTAACTTGGAAATGCTAAAACTGACCAATTTTAACTAAAGTTACTCTTTCTTTATTCAGAGATAACCACGGAAATACACTAGTAAATTTTGCCCTATGTGCTTTTTCATAATAAACCCCTCTAGCAATGATTCTATAACTTCTATAAAAACTGTTATCTCCTTAAATAACTTTCCCTAAACTGAAAATGTCTGTTATCACCCTCACAATTCACTGTTTTCTTTTCTTCATCAGCCTTCATCTCTTAGCAATCTAGTTGGTCCCCTAACACAAACATTTCCTGCCAAGTTTTAGAACATAACGTGTGTCCACAGAGCTATTCCATATGTATCTGCCACTTAGTCTTCATGGCCTTCCTTAAGGCACATCTTCCAGTGCTGATCCTCTTCCCCACAGTGAGCTGCAAACTCAAGTGTGCTTTGGAAGGCTCAGAGTAATTTTAAGCCAAAAGACACTGGCACGCTCATATCATACAATGAGATTGGCTTAAGAGAAAGAAGGTGAAAGGTTTCATAATGCATGGGAATGAAGCAAAAGTGGAGTGTGGATAGGAGGCCAGCTTGGAAATATGAGCAGGATTTTTAGGCTCATCATTTAAACCAGGGATAACTTTCAGAAGTTCAAACCAATGAAATCACGAAGCAGAAGTAAATGAGGCTTGTACAGAGCTATATTGCTCAGGCCCAAAGAGGCTGAGCAACAGCATCCCAAGCTGAAAAAAAATGGCATGAGCAGGAACATGACAATCATGTAAGCTCCAGTCCAGTGTTCAAGCAAAGTCTGAGAAGCAGGCCTGCAGAGAAAGCAGATTTTAAAACCAGATGACTAGTAACACCTGTGCAGAATCTGGAAGAGAGGAACAGATTTACACAAACAGTGTGGAACTGGTAACTCCAGAACCGGAAGAGATTTATTCTTTGCTATTGTTTTTAGTCATTCCTCTGAGCATGTATCTAAAGGAGAGCAGGTGCTTCATGCTTCCTGAGGATGCTTCCTGAAGGAGGCAGAGCTCTGCAGGTGCTACCATTTGCAACAGAGGGTGAATTCCTCAGGGAGCAGCTTCTTCCTCCTTATCTCCTTTTCCTTGACAAATATCTTGAATGCTCCTTTTAGTTTTCCACCTAATTTTTCCTTGTCTGCATCTACACTGACTGAAAAAGACAGAGTGATAATTATTTAAATAACACGACTATTCGTCAAAGGCATTTAGGCATAGTATTTTTTCCCCTTTAATGAGGTAGGAGTGATATTGGGGAATTTTTACATTTAGTTGGCATAAATGTTCTCGGGAAATTAAAATAAATGCAAAAAATGACATTTTACAAGATTGCTTTCCATTCTTAACATAATGAACAATTCAGTCACTGTTGAATAGCCCAATCTATTTTACTTCTTTGAACAAATCCATTGTAAGAGCCAACATCATCCGTGTACTTCCAAAGCAGAAAGCAATTATCATCACAATTAGCTTTTACAATGATACACATTTTCTTCGTGGTGCTGCTTCTCATCTTCACCTTCCTCTTGAATTTGTATTCATATCTTCAAAGTGGCTGTATAAAAAAAAGATTACTCCTTCTGTATCTTCTTACATAGTTCAGTTGAAAAACACTGGAGAGAAATTAAAATATACAGAACTGTTGCCTGAATTGTTGAAGTTATATTTTAGCCAATATGTAAGGTCAAGACATGTCATGAAGGGTCTTTAATGATTCTGAAGGAACTTCCTATATACAGATTTTACCTTACAACAAAGAAAAATATTCAAAGGGATTTCTCTTCGTATATTTATGTAAAACATGAGTCTCGTTGAGCTGCTTCTCTGACCTGTTGTTCTCCTATTGCCTAATCCTTCATATTTTTTGGAGATAAGTATTTCTAACTGGATATTCCTTAAAATAGGTAAAAAAAAAAAAAAAAAAGGTGGCCATGAGTGGTTTCATGGGTGAAGCTCCCTCACTATAAAGCTGTGTAGGCAGAGAGGGTCCAATCTGAGATGTCAGTGGACTAATAATTTATGCCAGGACATCCAAAGAGCTAATGTTATTCATGTGATTTCTGTGATCAAGGTGTAAAGAATTCACTCTGGTTCTGGTAACAGAGGGAAGGGGTAAGGTAGAGGGAGCGTAGTAAGAATCTAGCATATGACCATGTCACATTGTCATAATTGTATCATCATCTACTGCTTGTTTTGTCACATAAATTCACTCTCGTGTTAATGAGAAGCTCTCTCAAAATCTGGAAACAAGAAAAATCATATTATTCTCTAAAAGTAAGACTTTAATGTCACTTGGAAGATTCAAATTGGCCTCCTACTCAGAACAAGATACAAGAAGATATTAGTGAGTCAAAATTAAGTATATGGTAGAATCAAGGATTAATTAGCACAGAATAGATGATAGAAAGGCATCAACAGTCTATTAGGCTAACAATGATAGAAGACCTTTCCTCTAGTTCTTTTCTGGGGCAAATGTTACATGTTTTCTCTCACAAGTGGAAACTAGAGAGAAAAAGGGAAAGAAAAGGGATCTTATGAAAATAGAGACTAAAGGATCAATGGAAAGGGATGGGGCAGGCAGGAGGGCCAGAAAAGGAGAGGAATGGGGAAGGAATTAGACCAAAGAATTTTATGTTGTATACGAGTGCATCACTATGAGTCCCACGCTTATGTTCAATTATAATGTACCAATACAGTTTTTTAAATGCTGAACTACTCTCTCTTGCCCCAATTCTATGCTTGCCAATCACTTTTATAATTATAATTTTCTTTTGGAGGAAGGTGTTTTCCTTCAGGAAAAGAAGACTAGCTAGGGTGCATGCAAGCTAATCTTTTCTTTCAAGCTTAGTTAGTGTGATTACATGCCTAAAATATAGGTCCCTACCATTGCTAAAGTCAAGTCACAATGAGGACAAAGCTAATGACTGTGGTGAAATCAGTAAGGTAAATAGTAGCTGGGTGTGGTAGCACACACCTATAATCCTAGTACTTGGGAGGTTGAGACAAAACATAAAAAGGGCTGGGGGACTAGCTCAGAGGTAGAATGCTCCTGAGTTCAACCCATAATACTAAAATACTACTACTACTACTACTACTACTATTACTACTACTACTACTACTACTACTACTAAGGCAAATATCAATTTGGAAGGCTAGGAAGATATAGATTGGTTCTATATGAATCTTAGATTATAATAAGAATAAAAACATGAAGTTATATGGAAACAGATTTATAGATCATTATTAATTTTTAATAGATAGAGGTTCCCAATTTTCTATTCCAAGATTTAAAAAAAAAAGAATTTTCTGGTTTTTCAGTCTTCTAACAGAAGTCATACAATAGCAACTTGACAAAGATATTGCAAATAAATTCTCGAGTAGATATTTTTTCTAGTCACTTTAAAATTACATTTTATACAAATCTTACAATTAATAATTTTCTACATTTAAAAGTTGCCACAGCATCTTAATAGCTGGATCTTGAACAAGGCTTGGTCTGTTGGAGTCCTGCAAGGCAGAGGATTCCAAAAGAAGGAATGCATGGCGTATCCCACTTTGCATTATTATATTCTGGAAATTTGGGGTGCTTTGGATTTTACTTTAATATTAATTATAAAGGAAAACTTCTTAGAAACATGTGGCCTCACAGATATCGATCTCTTAGCTGAAAAAAAGCGGTGCCTCAAAACAACAGACATTAGTCTAGAAACAGGCTTTGCAAGTTTATATAAATCGCTACTGCCTGGTCTCCCCAGAACCCGCTAACTACCTCAGATAAGATAGAACACTACTTAATGGGGCTAAACAAAATTGTAAAGATTTTAACTAATGGGAAAGAATTTGTATATATGTGTTGTAACCTTAACTGGTTCAGGATAACCTTTGGAAAAATAAGTCTGTAAAAATTCCTGTTCTATATGCCTCATTGTAAAAAAAAAAAAAATAGTATAAAACTGTGACTGAAAAACAATAAAACAGATGCGCTTCTTCACTGCATTTGGTGTGAGCCTATTATCTCAACCGTGTCTCAATCCACACCTATCGAGGGACTCCCGACCCCGTTGCCACGAGGGCTGGACCGCAGCAAAAAGTATAACTGAAGGACTGAATTTTAAATCACTGAAATATTTAGTATGATATACATTAGAATTACTTTCATTCATAAGATGATATATTTTAACCCTATTTTCACAAAATTATACATTATTTTAATTCATGAAATAGCTCATCATTGACTAAGGATATTTTTGTTTGTTCATTTTACACAATGTAATGAATTCAAGTAAGCTGTAACAGAAAAAATAATAAGAATAAATTTATAGAAAACCTTGAAAGTATTATTAAGATAAAAATTAAATAGAAAGAGGGACATACCATTTTAATAGATTTGAAGAATCAAGCTAGTAAGCATATCCATTCACTTCAAAATAATCCAAAATAATTCATTTGAATTTCTCAATATCTGTAGGTCAAATGTTTACATGCATACTCATGTTTATAGCAACACATTTCACAATAGCCAAATTATTGAACCAACCTAGGTGTCCATCAACAGATGAATGGATTACAACTTTATAGGATATTAACAAAAATAGAATCCTACTCAGCCATAAAGAAGAATAAAACCATATAATTTTTGGCAAATGGATGGACCTGGAAAACATTATATTATGTGAGATTAGCCAATCACAGAAAGTGAAGGGTCATATGTTTTTTGTTTTTTTTTTTCTCATATGCAGAAGTTAGGGAGTAATCAGTATACAAGAGGGACTTTAGATGATAGAAGAGAAACCACACTGGAGTGAGGGAGGTGGTTTAGGGAATGGTGGAGTGGGGAGAGGGAGACTTAATGAAGGAAGCACTTCCACTGATATCAATGCCAATCTCAGTATCATGTAAAGGGGAAGGGGAAGGAGTGAGGAGGGAGCTGAGGGGAAGCTCACCAAGTGCTGTGTGCATGTATGTCACTATTCTCTGAACTACATTATGATGTGAGACTAGAGTGCAGCAATAAGAGTATGTAAAACTAAAACATCTAAGTAGATACTTATTATTCTTAAAAATAAAATAAAATGAAAAAGCACTATAAAATACAGTGATGTATACATTAAAATACTACAGGTCAAAGTGTACAATATGATATAGTTATTAATATCTATGCAGCAAATTACTTAAGAACCTAGATGTTAAATAAAAATTAGCAAGTAAAATCCAACAGGACCTTCAAAATATAATACGTAGATTAGTAATCAATGAAATTCATTCTGGAAATGCAAAAATAGTTCAATATTAGGATGTCCATTTATGCATTTCCATCCTAAAGCCAGCACCACGGTTAATGTGTGAATAGTTAGTGGCATTCCCAGGGGTTCTTGCCAGGGCTGGCTTGCTTTATTAATCTGCTTTCAGTGCAGCTACATAGGTATTCATGCTGAAAGCACCTCACTTAATTTAGTGCTCTGCTATAACCATCTTGGGATTCTTAATATGTTTTAACCTGTCTGTGTCATGATTTGTGTGATACCCTGGTGGAGACAGATGCTGGTATGTGACAATGGCAGGCGCATGATAAGTAAGTGATTGTGATATACCAAATAATTAATGTGTCTATTGCCATTACTGCTGTGGTGATGGTGGTGGTGGAAAAACTATTGGTCATTATTTTTTCCCACTAGTTCTAGTATTGACAAAATAGCAGGGAATAGGCAACTCTGAAATGAAGCATCAGAGGTTGCTTAATAAAGAAATAAGTTATTTTGTTAAGTCTTGAAGGTTTAGACCAATCAATTGGGAGGAAGAAGGACATTCAGGATGGAGGGAATCAAAGGCGCAAAGGTGTGGAGTTCTCTGCTATCACATTCATGTTCAGGAGGAAGCTTGGGGGGCTGCAGTGTGGATGGATTTGCTTGAGAATCTCACCTCACTAACTGAGGAACCTTGGGAAATGCCTCTGCACCTCAGCTTACTCACCTCTGAAACAGAGAGATTGAGCGTGGTTCCTATTGGGCTGAGCTGTGTCAGGCTCCATAACAGCATTGTTTTAAGAATTCAATCTATTAAATCCAGGACAAACTCTTAGTTCAAGGAAGCATTTTCTAAATCAATCTCACACTGTATAATGTATAATCTTTATTGTCATCTTCTAGTATATGAAGAGAAGGCATAATTATACCAAGTGCTATAATTGTAAATATGGGATGAGATGAAGAGTGGCCTTCCATTTCCTCCAGTGTAAAAACAGCAGGTGCCAGGTGTGACACAGGTGTGACAGGTCGCACCCAGATCTCCCTAGGAGATAAGCTTGCATGTTTGTGACTAATTAACCCTTTGTATCATTGAGGGAAAATTTCACTCAGACTTTACATCTTTTTTGTTTTGTTTTGTTTTTTGTTTTTTGTTTTTGCGGTACTAGGGATTGAACTCAGGGGCATTCTACCTCCGAGCTATACCCCCAGCCCTATTTTTTATTCTTTATTTTGAGACCGAGTCTCATTAAGTTGCGGAGTGCCTCACTAGGTAGCTGAGGCTGGCCGCGAACCTGGATCCTCCGGTCTCAGCCTCCCGAATGCTGGGATTACAAGCGTGAGCCACCACGCCCGGCTTCAGACTTTACATCTTAATGTTTGGAAAAATTACTTGAAATAAAAATAAAAATTTTTATACAGATACATTATATATATGTATATATGTACATATATATGTATTTATACATAACCAATTGAATATCCTTTATCAGAAATGCTTGAAAACAAATGGTTTAGCTTTGGGATATTTTTGGATTTTGGATTATTTGCGTACACATAATGAGATCTCTTGGGATGGGATCCAAGTCTAAACATGAAAGTCATTTATGTTTCTTATGCACCTTATACACATAGCCCCAAAGTAATTTTATACAGTATTTTTAGTGCATTTCCACTTTGACTATGACCAATCACATGAGATCAAGTGTGGAATTCTCCACTGTGGTGTCACTAAATTTCATACTGTGGAGTATTTTTGATGTCAGATCTTGGGACAAAGACTGCTCAACCTATACCTACCTCATAGAGTTATTCTGAACATTAAATGAGTTTATATACATAAAGTACATATAAGAGCACTTAGCAAATTATAAATTATGAATAGGGGATACATTATTATCCCTGGACGTCTCTGTCCGATAAGAGGTTTAAAAGAAGAAGACAAGGGCCATTTCACAGAAGGATTAACCTGCAATGCTAACACCCCAAATGTATCTTTCAGTCAGTGTAAGACCTCTGAGTGCTTAAGGAGAATTGTAACATAATCTGACCTGCCTTCTAGAAAATTGCTCTGACAGTATTATAGAGACATGAAGGATCATGAAATAAAAGTTGACTTCCCATAGCTGTTGCCTTCCCTATTTGCACAGCTGACAAAGACAATTTCAGTGTCTAGTGTAAGCAATAGTCAGCACTGAGCAGATAAATTCTCAGCTCAATAAATTGCCCTCTGGCCACAGAGTCTGTCTAGGGGAGGCACCCTGGTGAAGGAGGAGACATCATTTCCATCCCAGACGTGGTATATACCCTGCCCCCGAGAGTCAGACTATGCTCTAGACCCCAAGCCCTCATCATATCTTTTCCAAACCAACTCCAGGCTTGTGGAGCCAGAAGTGATCTCTTGCTGAGAGCTTTAACACTTCCAGTCTGCTGATACTCAGTGTGATGTCCTCATTCCTTGCTAGAGCTGCCAGAGAATCCCTGGATGCAGGCCTGTCAGACTCATTGTCAGTCACAGCAGATGGAACGGCATCCAATCAGCAATGTTCACTGAGCCCCACTGTTGCTTGGAGCATGGGAAGAGGCTACAGAAAACTGCCACAGCAAGCAGGGCAGCAGGAGAAAGCAGCACCCCTTGTGCAGCATCGGACGCCCCTGTCAATATAGCATTAGCTTTTCCAGGCCATTAAGGACTATTCAATATGACTAAAAATGTAACTCAGTGGGCTACTGCCAATTTGTAAGGTGTCTCACAGCGAGGAATTCACCAGACATTGGACAATCCTGAGAGAAAATTTTTAATTCTCTTTTCAAATCCAAGAGTCTGTCAATTTGTCACGCATGATCAATTATCTTTGGATTCCAACTTGACTTATGTACTTGTTGGAGTCTGTTTCAACCAGCAACTATTATTTAAAATGCTGAGAAACAAATTTCTTGAGTATTATGTTTCATTTAAAAACTTTCAATATTATCAATGTTAAATATATTATTTCCTTTAGTACTTTGGGATATTTTGTTTGTTTCATGAAGATAAACCATTTTGAACTCTCATAGAGGGGAAAAAGAAAAACAGTACATACAATAAACCACTTTTGAAAGTTTATTTCTCTACAATTTATCCTGGCACCTCTATTCCATTATTTTTTTAAAAAGTCATGAATATTTAAAACCAAGCTTTTTCATTAAATATAACTATATTTTTGTAATTTTTCCTAGTATGTGAAAATGATTTCACATACCATTATCTTGCTGTCAGTTACCAAGTAATACTGAGCTGCTGTGGGTGGTTACCTTCAGTATTTTAAATTCTTTTTCTGCAAAATGTAATCCTCCACAGCCACTTCACAATTATATTTACAAAGATAGATGAAGGACCTTGCTACAGATCTCAACATCATCCAAACATGAGATTGAGAAGCATGTCAGATGGCTCAACTCTTCTGAAAGAAAAACATTCCGGAGATCCAGTTTTTGTGACAGCAACATGCATTTAACAAAACAAAAAAATAATCGATTCCATGCCAGCAACAGGAGGTGAATCAGCTAGCTGGCTGGCTGTAAAGGTTGTTTAGCAGGTTTCAGATTCCTAATTGGGTGTCTAGCTTGCTAAGTAGCAGCTGGTCTTTAATTAGTTGAAAAATTATTACCACTAAGAGTTGCTTTAAAAAGAAAAAAGAACAAAATAATTAAAATGTTAGAATCCATATGGTGAGTGCTTATCCTTACTTGTCAATAGCTGTTTTCCTTCTTTATCACTATTAAGTTTTAAAATATTCCTATGCCACTTACTTTTTAAAGTGTAAGTCATGCAAATGTAAAATCCCTGAAGACTCTTAGGATGCAATAGGCAAAGACAAAAAGCTGTTTGCCATTTAATAATTATTTTTGGCTATGAAATTATCTTCAATACCTACCATTGAATATTTGATTGATATGTGAATCTTAAAACAGACCTCATTATTGAAAGAATTTGTAAATTCTGTGACTTGATTCATTATAAGTGTAATGACACTGGTGAAAATATCAGTGCCTCACAGATAACATTAATTCTTTTAAGGATTAGCAAGAAGCTAATTTTACCTATAGTTACAGGAATCCCATATAGTCATGATTCTATAATTGTAGCTCTACCTTATTTAAGATAAAGTTTTGTAATAATATCATGTATATTATTGAGATAAACTAGTTTACACAGTGAACAAGTCATGAAATTCTACCATATATAAACATGAACAATAACTTCCATATTGACAGAGTAGTGTTTTTTAAATCTAATATATAAAAATTGCTTTCAAATTCCATATATTTATTTTTTGAGTTGGGAGTGGAGACACAATAGAAAATGTCTGAGTCTTGGTGGTAGTAAAACTGGGTTCAAATTGTAGCCTACCTTTTACTAACATAATATGCTTTAACTCATATTTGGCTTTATACTTTCTTCTAAAATATAAGAACAGTAAAATCTGAACTGTGGGATTATTAAGAATGCTACAAAGTACCTACCATTGTTTCTGAAATGTACCATTTAACTAGCCGGTTTTTCATTGCTGTAACAAATACCTGAGAAAGACAACTTAGAGGAGGAATGATTTATTTTGGCTTGTAGTTTCAGAGGTTCAGTCCATGGCTGGCTGGCTCCAAGGTAGAAACATTATGGTAGAAGGACATGATAGAGGAAAACTGCTCAGTTCTTGGCAGCCAGGAAACAGAGAAAGAAGAAGGGGCCAGGGACAAGATATAGTCCCAAAGAGCATGTACCCAGAGACCTGCTTTTTCCTACTATGTTCCACCTAATTTCAGTTTCCACCACCTCCTAGTAGTTCATTCAGTTATCGATGCAATAATCTACTAATGAGTCAGAGCTCATGATCCGATCACTTTCCAAAAGCCCCACCTCTGAACATTGCTGCATCAGGGACTATGCCTTCAACACATGTGCTTTTAGAGGACACTCCAGATCCAGACCTTAACAACCACCCATTCAATAAATGCTTCTCGTATACTCATTTCAATTGATGTGTCAGGAGTTTCACTTATGACGTGATATAAATGAGAAGTGCTTTACTATGTATTCAATGTAAGTTTTAATCCTTCAGACTTTGGCAATTGTGGAAGATGAAATCGTTTGAGTCCTGTGATGTTTACCTTGTGGCTGTTAAGGTTAGGAAAAGATTGGTTTGAATGAAGGTTTTGATATGATGCTTACTCTTCATCCTTCTGAAGCCACTAACTCACATGAAGAGGGAGAGCACTTACTCAACTAAATGAGTTATATATACTTGCTTTAAGGGGTACACATTTCATGAATATAATAATAGCCATGCCCAAGCTTGTGATCTTACATGGCTCCTCAAGGGAAGCACATCTTCTCTCTTGACAGAATCAAAAGCTCATCATTTATTTTTAACATCTCAATTCTTCTTGAAACCAGTTATTTTCCTTATTTTAATGTAAGTTCTTTAAACTCATTATCAGATAGTAAAGTGATACTTTCTAATGAAGTTTTTAAATATCAACCTTCGTCCCACTTTTCTGCTTACTCTTCAACACGGTCTAAAGTCTCTGCCCATGAAATTTCCCCATCGTAATGTTCCATGTGTTTCTGAGTTCATTGCTGATATTCAGTAAATGTCAAATTATCATGATCAGACAATGTCAACTGGGAGAAACACCAACATGTGGTACAGTAAGATGCAAAGGCAATATAGATTAATAGTAAACATTTGGTTGACATCTCTAATTTCACGTGGGTTAAAACTAAAACTTTATTGCACTTCTCTGTGGTCTGCCATACTGCCAGCTGCCTTTTTTACAGATGTTCTCGACATCTGAATAGCTGTCTGAACATTAACCCCCTGCTGCATACCAACAAGATGCAGATGATCATACAATAATTTGCTCCCTTTTCAAGACCTAACAGTTGATTCGACATGATGGAAAACCTCATTGTCATACACTGTTACAAATGTCTGTAATTACCGCTGCTACACAACTAAATAACTCAGCTCTTCCATTTCATCACACTCAAAGGGTACCCAAGTGACATCTTATTTTCCCTGACCTTGGTTTTTCCCCAACTCATGGCAGCTGGAAAACTCTCTGGCCTAATCATGAACAGCCTAACTAGGGCATTTAAAGTCTTACTACATCTAACCCCTGGGATGACAGTGATTGCTTTTGAGTTGGTAAAGGACAAAATATAAATGATAATAGAGGGTCTTCTGAAAGCTAACCTGGATAGACTGGGGAGGGCATAGACTAGGAGTGGCTGTCCAAGAACTTAAGAAGACTAGGAGTGACTGTCCAAGAACTTAAGAAAATCACAAATCCAAGAAAATCACTGGGAAAGGAGGCCTGCCTTAGAGATTTTTAAATAGTATCTTGCAGCCGGGCATGGTGGCGCACGCTTGTAATCCCAGCATTCGGGAGGCTGAGACCAGAGGATCCGGGTTCGCGGCCAGCCTCAGCTACCTAGTGAGGCACTCCACAGGTTAGTGAGACCCGGTTTCGAAATAAAGAATAAAAAGTAGGGCTGGGGGTGTAGCTCGGAGGTAGAATGCCCCTGTGTTCAATCCCCAGTACCGCAAAAAAAAAAAAAAAAAAAAAATAGTATCTTGCATTTTCTCCTATATGCATTCTCTGATTTGCCTAAACACAATAATCCTGCAAAGAACTTCCAAGTTCTAAGGTTTATCTTTTTATTCTTTTCCTTTTACAATCTTGGAATTTAATTCAATGTCAAATTTCTGTTTTCTTAGGCCACTATTTAAAATGAAATCTCTTGCCTTATCTACCTCCAAAGGTTATCTGAATATAATACTTAATAACTATTCAATTATTACCTTAATATTTAAAATATTAAAATAATATTTGCCTTAAAGTTCAACTCCCAACTTTCCTCTGTGGTACCACCTTTCCTTGGTACCATTGGAACTTGATGCTGCTCTAAAGATAGTGCTCACTGTGACTTTCTTGAGAAGAGATGATCATTCTGTAATCCATTTTGAGATGTGTAGTTGGTGACCTTGTGACACTATAATGAATCTAAGTTATTACTTTTTCACCTTCACAGTAACTTTGTCTGTAATTTTGTCTCCAGTTTAACCTCACTCCATGCACCCCCATTGATTGGCTGCTCTGTTCTCATGCTCTGAAAGCACAGTCTCTCTCTCCAAAGTCCTCCTTTTGTGCCAAGTTCTGTTATCATCCTGGGTAAGATTTACCCAACACCCCATTCTCTCATTCTTCAGTGCTTTTATATCAAATGATCTTTTCTTCCACTTTATAATAGCCATCAACCTGTACAGCTATCATCCCTAAACATAAATTTACCTGGAGTTGCCCCACTTCTGAAATTTGAAAAGAAAAATTGTGAGCCTCCTTTCAGACAATCGTTTAGTCTCATTTTTAATATCCCTCTCAAATATTTACAATAACTCATAAAAATTACTGACAAGTTCACTTGTGAGTTTCTTGGATCTTCCTCTCTCCTTCCAAATCACCCATCCTTGGTTTCCTTTTCAATATATCATGTATTCTACATTTAAAATTTTTTAGCTCTTATTTTTTAGTACCCTCAACATGAACCCCATGAACTTTCTGTTTTACCTGACTAAAATAACATATAACTTGGTTACCTTTATCTGACTGCTTACTCTTCATGTAAAACTGGATGCTGAATGATAGAGTTATAAAATTTTCAGTACCGTTGTAGAAAGGCTTCCCTGAGCTTAAGCACTGGGTATGCAAACACATATTCATAAAAACACATACACACAACACACACACACACACGCACACACATACACACATATATCAAAGGCAGTTATGTTTGGTATTCTCCTGGTCAGTCTTTCATCATAACATGCATCATAATTTTTAAAATGTATTTTTAAATTGTTTCTTTTCTATTAAACCAAAAGTTTTGTGAGATTCACATTATGCCTACCTTGTTTGCCATGGAATCTTTAGCTGCTCTTATTTGTCTGACAAAAATAAGCATTAATAAATTAAAATTATCTGAATAATAATGTATAATTGTTCAACTATTAACAGTAACTGATACAACTGTAAAATTAAATACACCAGGGACAATATCAATTGGTCCATTATAAAGTCTTCACTATAACTCCACTACTTAGACTACCATTGAGGAAAGTATAACTAAAGAGGAAAGCAAGTGAACAGTAGCATTATTACAAAAGTAACTTTCTTTTATTTTAAAACATATATGAGTTAAAATTTCTACTAGATTATATATGTATATAATCTATAATAATAATATATATAATAATAATCTATAATCTATATTCAGCAGTTATTATCAGAGATACTCAAGTTATAGTCACCTAAAGGACAGAATTTTTTATCTTATTCCCTAGATTCCAAGCTAATGGTCCCTATACAGAAGCCTTTTTTCTTTTTCTTGGCCATTTGCAGATGTTGACTTTGTCCACATTGTTCATGAAACTCCAATGCCACATCCTCTTTAAGCCAGGAAGAAGATGCAAAGATAGAAAAAGAAATTATGCATGTTCTGTTTAAGAGTACATGCTAGAAGTTGCTTATTTCACTTTGGCTAATATTTTGGGGCAATCAAAATAGAACTTATACAAAACACTATAGTAGGTGTATCCAAATAATACAATTAATTGTGTATGATTTTTGTTATTACTTTTTATTCACTCACCGAATGTTTGACTTGTAGCCTCTGGCCTCCTCACTGGTCTTCTTGTTGCTACTCTTTCTCCTCCATACTTTCTTTCTCTGCTCTGAAATTCTCACTCAATGTAAGAGCCAAAGTATTTATAAATAACTTTAAAAAAAATCTCACAAGATCCCACTATAAACCTTATCTATTCTTTGGTCTTGTCCTACATCCTTCCTTTACTTAACACTCTGTAGTCATGTGATTTGTTCTTTCTTGTCTTCAATAAGCATATTGAAGCAAGATCAGCACACATGTTGCTCCTTCTGCCTGGAAAGTGCCACACAGAATGCTCTTATCACTTTCTGAAATCTCTGCCTAAATGTCAGTGAATAAATTGGATATTTTCATGGGGCACAGTGATGCATGACTGTAATCCCAGTACTTGGGAGGTTGAGACAGAAGGATTGCAGGTTCAAGGCCAACTTCAACAATCTAGTGAGATCCTCAGCAATCTAGCAAGATCCGGCTTCAAAAATTTTAAAATGGGGATTAAGGGGTGTAACTCAGAGGTAAAATGGCACTGGGCTCAATCCCTAGTACTTAAATAAATAAATAAATAAATAAATAAATAAATAAATAAATAAATGCAATTTCTTATAACTACTCACTATAAAGGAATAATACTTCTACTCCTCTTATGTTCCCATCCTGGTTTGATTCTTCCATATTGCTAATTATGATGACATCTCTAATGATCTGGTTATTGTCCATCTTTCTCCAATAGTATGTAAGACACATGAAGTAAAGGAATGTGTTTCTTTCAGTGCTGTCTCAACACGGAGCACAGTGCTTGGAATGCAGGGTTGTGGGGGGAGGCTCCCTACAGCATTTATTAAATACACAAAGAATGACTCTATCTCATTTAAAATACACCTACATTGATGACCTCATAAAAAGTAGATATAAAGTTTTCACTTTAAATTTGATACTGAATTGAATATACATTCACAAAATTAGTCTTGTGAAAATTAAGGATTTTTTTTTCCTCTTTTTGTTTTTTAACCGTCACTCTATATCCTGGGCTTCAGGCTTTTCAGGCTTCTGTGATTTCAAATAGCATATGGTAAAACAAATGAGCATGGGTTTGACACCAGCTGACCTTTAAATGACAATGAGAGTGAAAGGGCAGAAGGAATGCAGCCTTGTCAGGCTCTTAGGAGAACAGAGAATTTCTCGCAGCCCCAGAGAAGGTCAAAAAAAGTGTTCCATAAATGGAATGAGGAACCAACTGAAAGTTTTTTATGGAATGAGGGTGACAGACAGAGGTCTCTCAAAGAATACTTAATGAGGATCGTCCAAGTCCTGCAAACTGAACAACGGCCAAGAGGTTGTGTGATTTATCTCACATTTTCAAGCAAGGCATGATCATTACGGAGAAATAATATATTTCTAAAGGCAACACAGGATCATCTTATAAAAATTCAAAGCGTATCAAAAGGTATGAAGCAAAAGGTCTTCTTCATCCAATATACCCTTTAACTCTCTGATTCCCTTCTTCAGTGATATCCATTGACACTAATTAGTTTTATCACAATCTGCATTACATTTTATTTTAAATTTCTTAGCTATGAAAGATTCCAAGCAGGCAAGCATGATAGAGGAAAATAGGACGAACTCCAATGTGTATACCGAGCAGATTTCATGAATATTAATATTTGTCCAAAATACTTTAGATGTATCCTTAAAAAACAGTTATAAATAGAGTTGAAATCTCTACTGCATTGTATCTTTCTATATAAATCTTATCCTGAGAGAGATCTACATATTTCCTAATAATTTTTTCATACTCCAACTTGCTAATATATCCATAAAAATATTATGTTGCTTTTGAGATTTATATAAATTCTGATAGGGTATAAGAGGGTCTCCAGATGAAAAAGGAGAGACCCTCAAAAGCAAAGAATTTGATTTAACCGAAGGGGTTGGACTCGGGGAGGCACACTAATGTATATCAAGGTTACTCACTAAACTAAACTTGAGAAGGAGGGAGGGCGAGGGAGTGGGGTGGGAATTTGGGGAAGGGGTCAAATGAAAATTGTGAGCACATATATTGTTATCAATTTGTACCTAACAAAGATGTATGCTTACAATGTATGAATAAAAATTTAAAAAAACAAATTCTGATACTAGACATATCCTTTTATAATTGCTTTTTCATTTGAAATTCCAAATTTCACAATTAACACACACTGACACATAAATCCTACTTCAATCATTTTAACTAACTACTTGCTATACAGTTATGAGTGTACTCTTATGTCTCCAATTTTTGGATATGAAAATCATTCTTAATTTTCTATTTACAATCATTGTTGTAATTTGTGTCCTTATACTTGCATTCTTGTACACTTTTGAAATTTTCTTTAGGTTCTATCCATAGAAGAGGACTTATAGCGATATGTATATGATTATGTGTGATAGACATCACCAAACTTTTCTTTAAATAGATTAAAATTTTTACACTACCAGAAATCTCTAAATATTCATACATACTTTTGCTATAATTGGAATGGTGATGGTAATTGTGGACACATTTTGAAATTTCTCCCTTCAAAACATAGCATTTTTATCCTACTTATTGAATTTGGGTTTGGTTTATAATAATCTTTGACTATTAGAATATAGTGAAAATTACACTACTTTAGTTTCAAACCCTAGATTTTAAGCTACCTTGCAGGTTCTTCCTTCCTATAATTTGAATAAAAAATTATGTGAAGAATGCCAGTCTAGCTCACTAGAGAATTACAGAACATTAGCATCAATAAATGGAAAGAAAAAAAGGAAGAAAGGAAGAAAGGAAGGAGATGTCACAGTCAACCCAAACATCTGAGTGAGGCTATCTTCAAATGTGTAGTCTCACTTGAGCCATCAGAAGACTAAAATAGCATGAATGATCCCACAAAATAATTATGAAAGAGATGTGCAACTGAACCTATCCAAAATTGCTCAACCTCAGTATTGTGGACAAAGAGTTGTTTAAAGTACTGAGCTTAGGAATAATTGTTGTGCAGCAAAAGACTACTTAATAAATGTGGTACTGCCAGACATTTAACTTCATCAATCTGTTAGAAATCTTTCTGTCTATGAATGTGGTGTTTTCTACCTTGAAATACCAGCAAATATGTGAAAATATTGGGGTTTATATTTGATTTATGTTAAATCTATATATTTAATACAAGAGAGACAACATCTTTTTGAATCTGTTATTGTTTCTACAAAAAAGGCACTAACAGCTCTCAGGAATTTAAAAATGGCATCATATGGGTATTTCTTAAATGTATTTCAAGATATTTTATCTTTATTGTGTTATTGAATATAGATTTTTTCCTTTCCATTATGCCATCTACAATGTAGCTTAAAAAATAAAATCTATTGATTTTAATATCAATTTTATATTCTGCAAACATCTTAATTTTTATTATTTTATTATTTTTATTATATAATTTTTATGATTTCTTTCAAGAATTAACGTCAAATCATCAGCTAATAAAAATACTTTTCTCCTCCTTTCTTTTTCTTCTTTGTCTTCTTCTTCACTGATTTCCCATTTAATTCCAGTGGCTAGTAACTCCAACATAATGTTAAGTAGCACTGGAACAAATGGGCATCCCTTTACTCCTATGTATAAGGAGGGATCAAAATATTTATGCTACCAATAATTAGCAGAAGTCTTTATTCATAAGTGTTCACTGATTGGCTTTGAGTAGATAATCTACCCAAATATGATTTGAGAATTACATGTTTGTTTCCCTTTTAGACTGTGATAAATATGAATTTTACAAAAAAATCTCAGAGACAATTTTTTTCAGATCCGTAAATGAAAACTGAATTTTCCAGTCTTTCATATTTTTGTCATAAAATCTTGATCATAATTTGTATTGTAAAAATTTCTATGCTCAAAATAGCTTAATGATAGTGAAAGAGAACTTAGAGAGACCCTTTCACTGAAAAACATTTTTCTTGCCTTGAAAATCGAATGGTGATAATTCAACAAAAATATTTATGGAGAATAAAACTTCATTAAACTAAAATATAACCAATGTGCAGTATATTGTATGATTATTAACACTTTTAAGGTCTTTTAAGTACAAGCATATTTTGTTGATTTGAAAGATATCACGTTCACCAAATTCTGGACTATAATTTTATTTTATTTTGTTTATTTTTAATCTTACTTCCATAAACTTTGGTAAAGCAAGACATCACCATGCTTTCATGATGTCTTTAGCAAAACTTGGTATTTTGTGTTTTTGAGAAAACTCTCCATTTCCACCACAAGAAAGAACTTAGACCAGAATGAGAAAAACATTTCCAAGACAGTTGTGACCACCAGTAACACAAGTCACCTGGTGAGCACTCTGCGCTGCAACTCTTGATTCTCTTTTCTACTCAGAAGGGGACCTGATGTACAGCAGGAAGAAGCATGCCCTTTGGAAATGTCAGTGAATACAGGTAAGGGCTACATAGCCCTTTGAAACAGTTCTTCTGATCTCTTGGTAGCTTTACTTTTTTAAAAATATGAGTAGATGAGAAACTCAGTGTAGACTGCATATGCTTCTGCTATAAATTTTATGAAATTATAAAGTTTGGGATCCAGATTTATAAAAAAAATCCATGCAGAAAATATGTCTAGCAAATGGAAATATACAGATCCATGGATATGCACATGGATAAAGCAAGGGCATTCTCAGCACCAGGAAAAGCTGAAAAATAATTGGCATTATAAAGATGTCAATGAAGACAGCTTGGTGGCTAGAATTTTTAAGATAATGTACTTAGCCATGAAACAATGGCACATTTTGCTACCAAAATAAGCATTTTAATTATCTAAGGCTCAAATTGAACCTCAAAAAAATGAAATGTTCTGAGGTTATGAAACTAACACTTTTTGCCTCAGTAAAATTTTGTATCTACTGAAAAAGCATCCAAATGAGAGTTACAGTCTTTTCTCAAAAGGATAGAGATCATAATTGATAAATTCTGAAGAACCATAAAAATTCTAGTTCATTCATTCTGAAATTTATACTTATAAATTCTTTGTCAGTTGTTTAATAATGACAAAACACTCAGAAACACTTCTTATGTAATCAGTGTACCATGCTTTAGATATTTTAGAATGATTGAAACATCTGGCATGATTTCTTTAAATTGTGTAAATATAATGTATTAGTACCATTTATAATTTCAATGTATGTTTACTGTCATTAAGTTATTTGGGAAATATTCTATAGGTGTCATCTGTGTCTTTTTCCCTGTGAAGAGAGAAAGTCAGTTTCCTTGTGTTTGGAATTACCCTAATTTCACTAGTGGATTGTCTTTACAACTTTTTAAAATATACTATTCTATCTAAAGGGCTATGTGTTTAAAGTATATAGCAATAATGTCTGTAAACACAATTCCCAATATAAGAAGGACAATAAAGGGGGCATTTGAAAATCCCAATCATACCACATTCCCTCCCTGCCAAAATTGAATAATGATAGCACAGGTTGATATTCTGCCAACAGTGGGCTCTCTGGGCGTATCTAAGAGAGTTCCATGGTATGATAGGAATGGGAAACTTAATGTGTAAGCTAAATTTTAAGGCAGAGCTTAAAATTTGTGGTCGGAATTCACAGAGCTTTAATAGGCTAACGAGCATCTGAATCTACATGCAATTTTATTTTCTGCAAACTTACCATGAAACATACTTTATGAAACACAGATCTAGGTATTATACCAAACTTGTATAATTAATAATGGACTAAAGGTCAAATACAGACATTTCTCTATAAAATGTGAAGGGCTATAATGGTAGGGGAGCCTAGCAGACAGATTAGCAAGGCAAAGTTTCAGAAACAAAATTCAAAATCTTGGTGGTATGAAAGAACTAATATTTATTTCCCACTTAGAAATATGTCCATCATAGTTTGGCCATGGGCTCCGTGCTGAGCATTGTAAACTGTGACCCTCACTTTTTTGGTCACTACTTGAACGAGGCACCTCCATTGACTTGGCAGAATTGTCAAATGACTCCAGTCTAACAAATGAGCTCTCTTGTCCTAAAAAGCAGAAAGCTTGGAATATTTGAGGAGTAGAATTAAGGATTATTTTCAGAGGTTGAGGAGGAAATCCACTAGTCTATGTAAGAGCTTATTTCTCCAGTGTCTGTTGGCTCCAGATGGTCCTTGACTTCTTGTGGCAACAGTGCTTCAATCTCTGCCTCCATTGTACATGAGTTTTGTTCTTTCTGTCTCTGTCTTCTCTTCTTATGAGAAGATTTGTCTTTGATTAAAAGTCTGCCTGAATGACCCAGGATGACCTCATCTCAAATGACTTAACTCTATTTTATACTTGCAAAGACATTTTTTCCTCAAATAAGGTCATATTCATAGATTCAGAGTGAACATATATTTCATATATTGCCACAATTTAATCCAGTATAGATACCATCCTAACTACACTGTACTTTGATATATTGTTCCATTATATTTAGATATTATATTCAAATTTGTATCAATATGATGTCAGTTTCAGTTTTTCATTATTCTTTCTTTGAAAAATTTTGTTATTATTTTCTTTGAATTTTAATGACAAATTTTATACATACACATAGAACTAGTCAATGAATATATTTTTACTCACCTATCTTATAATTCTGTAAAAGATAAATTTACTTCCTTCTCAATTGCAGAAGAGTTGTTTCCTTAGCATTATTGCAAATAGTATTTTATATATTTTCCCAAGTAGTCTATTCTTCTATAGAGCAAATTTTCTCAAACACATAAAAATAATTCCAAATTACATTTTACTTTGTGTGAAAAAGTGAAGCATTTTTTGAAGTTCAAAATAAGTGCTTTGAATCATTCCAGTTATTACAGAAAGCATTCTATCCTAACCCTTGTGATTGATGATAGCAGTGAACATTGGTCAAGAGTCTGGACTCTAGAGTCAGAAATCCTGGCTCCCATTGTCAGTTCCATGGTATACTAACCATATCACCTTGGGCTAATTTCTTTACCTTGTTTTCTACATACAAAATTGTATAATATTGACATTAATTCAATAGTAGGTGCCCCTCAGATGTTCAGAATAGTGCTAATATACTAACAGTTACTCAAGTGAGTATTCAGTATAATGATCATCATTTCTATTAAAAACAATATTTCTAAAAATCAAGGCAATGCAATCCTCCTCTTTGATGGTACACTTTTCTGTACCATCAGAGGTACAGATTACAGAGGTAATTTTGATTCAAAATTATGGTGTAAGCGACCCCTAGCTCTGTATAAATTAATCACCCAATTTCCTTATGTAAAAAGTCAGAACAGTGCTCTCTTCAGACCACATCCATATTGGGCTCTTCCTATCCAGTAAACCTTTGATCTCATCTCTCAGTTAAGACTTTATCCTGAAAATAAAGAATCAAACTTGCTACCTATTACATAGCTTGGATCTGGATTGTCCCCCAAAGTTTCATGTGTTGGAGGCGTAATCCCTAATACAGCAGTGTTCTGAAATGGGGCTTTGGGGAAATGATTGGATTATGAGGCTGTGACCTCATCAGTAGATTAACTCACTGATTACTGAGTGGACCACTGGGACGCAGTGGATACTATAGGAGGCGCAACCTGGTTGAGGGAAGTAGGCCATTGGGTCTGCACCCCAGAAGGGAATCTCTTGACCCTGGCCCCTTTTCTCTCTCTCTTCTTTCCCTTTCTCTCTCTCCCTACTTCCTGGTTGCTATGAGGTGAGCAGATTTCCTTTGCTACACTATCCTGCCATGTTGTTATGCCTACCTCAGGCCCAAAGCAAATGAGCCAGCTGATATGAACTGAAACCTCTAAAATCCAGAATACTCTAAGTTGTTTATCTCAAATGTTTGTCACAGCAATAAACAGTTGACTAATACACTGCTGTATTCTATTTCTCAAAACACCATCAAAGAAAATCACTTGGATGTGTTTCCCAGAAGCCTTCTGCATCAATTTTCTGCTTATGGATTTGTTTTTAGGAATTACCCTTATGTCTAATACCACTGCTCTACTCTAAGAAATCCTCTGGGTAAAAGCGATCCTAAAGATTTGAGGATGTTCTTCACTCCAGTCTTCACAGGGTCTTCATTTTGAGAAACTTAGGAGACATTATTTTCCTGTCAATGATATTAGAAACAGTTGTGATTTTCCAGAACAATTGGCATGATAGATATCTTAAGGGAAGTTTGAAATATTAACTTACCTAATTTTCTTTCTTGAATTGTCCATTAAACAGCTTATAGGCAAAATTGTGCTTAGCCCATGCAAATGTATAGAATTTTATGGTGTGAAATTTGACTAGTTTTATTTGTAGGTTGATTTTTTATGTTTTTTGTCTTATATTTGCCTAATTATTCTCACTTTATTTAATACACTCTACTTAATTGTGTTATATATTTCTTTCAAAGCCACCTGAACTTATCTCGGTAACTCAGATATTAAAAACTATATTATTTTTAGTGGGAATTATAAGACTAATAGTTATATAAAATATTTGGTTGAGGTAGAGAAAATTTACAGCATGTTGGGTAATAATGAAGTTCTGATTAATAATAAGTTCTATCATAAAAACAGTAAAAGATATCCACATTTTTGTTTATCATATGTTAGTTTTATTAGGTATTAGATGCCGAAAATTATTCATACACACATTTTATTTTTTTATTTATTTTATTTTTATTTTTTATTTTGTTTGCGGTACTGGGGATTGAACTCAGGGGCATTCTACCTTTGAGCTATACCCCCAGCCCTATTTTTTATTCTTTATTTTGAAACCGAGTCTCACTAAGTTGTGGAGTGCCTCACTAGGTAGCTGAGGCTGGCCATGAACCCAGACCCTCCGGTCTCAGTCTTCCAAATGCTGGGATTACAAGTGTGCATCACCACACCCAGCTCATACACACATTTTAAACTGCTTTGAAATACAATGAGAGAGCAAAATTATATTATAAAGATATTTGGATTTTACTTCCATAGGATTTTATTTCCTTAAAGCATTCAGATTGTCGCTATACATTTGAAAATCTGCTATAGAAGTTTTCTTAGAAAAATAATTCTAAATGTCAGATGGTAAAAATATGTAAGGGAAGGCAAATATAATCTTTTGGGGAAATTTCTTTTATGAAGTGTGTCTTCAATTAAATTTTATGGTGCAAGATTTTGGGTTAATATCAGGTGAAAGTTTAAAATTTGCATGTTAATAGGAACATTTCATGGAAAAATCTGACAGTATAGAATTATATGTTTTTTTTTTCTTATCCATTTTGACAAAATGCTAAATTAAGAAACTCATGGAAATTTGCCTCATCAGGACATTGATTATGTAAAGTGATTATCGTAGTCTTCCTCCACAAATTATGTGTAGGTATTAATTAAAAAATACATGACAAGTAAATAATTAGAGAAAAAGGTAGCTTCTTGTGCTGACATACATTTGTCAAAAGAAATTATCTCTCTTTTAGATCTTGCTTTTTGAGCACTCAGAAGTGACATGCATTTGTTACATATGTTCAGCTGACAAAGAGGCCGTGTCATATGAAAGACAAATGAAAAGAATTGGATTAATTTAGTTATAAAGAGATTTACATTTTGCTGTTTCCAACATGTCTTTGGAGATTGATGAATAAGAAATGAGATAAGAAAGCCCTTCAGATGCTACTATTGCTGAATATGGTAGAAAAATTGCTCTTGCTAAAAGATGGATCAAGTTTCTGTCAGGCAAAGCCAGGGAAAATTCTCTTGTGTTATCAACTCATCTTACTGGAGAGGGACTATTATGCAAGATGTATGGCATCACTTTCTCCCTCTCCTGGAAATGAGGTGGCTGTGCACTATACCAATTTAACAAGGCATCTGCACCTTCATCTTATTTATTTACTAGCTTAATCATGAGTCAAAAACAAATATTGCTGATCTCTCCCTTCCACTAAGCTTATTTTGGAAGGTTTTCACCATTTAACATTAAATTATTAAATATTTTTGACAACAATAAGCTTTTTTTAAAAAATAAGTTCTTGATTGAAATATATGCTGGTGAGCAAAATATAACCGATTTAATGCAAGGAGGGTAGATTCCATTATTTTTGCCTGCTTGTAATTTTGAAGTATGTGCTCTTATGTTAACCAGAATCTTTATTTCTTTTTCTTCATTAACCTTTATAGTCAATACTTATAATAGTACAAAATTATAAAACCATAATTCTGCATAATTCTAATACTCTATGGATTTCACCAGTGTTTTGCCAACCATGACAAGTGCAATAAAATTCAATTTGGTGTGAAAACTCATTCCAATAAAAATGTTTAAGCAGCCTAGACCTAAGTGTTCTAGAATGAACAAGCACGAGAGAGAAAATACCCACTTCAAACATTTAGGAGATCTTTCAACCCCTCTGAGAACTATTCAGTGCACTATGTCAGTATCCTATAATAATGCTTTTGGAAGACTTTGGATACATGCAATAACTGATCCAATAGTGGTACCTGGAAGGAGTATATGATCCAAACAACTTTTTAAATAAAACAGATAGAAATCATTGTTATTAGATCATGTCATTCCTTGTTTAAAACTCTGGAATGTACACTTAGAATAGAATCCATGTTCTGGCAAGGCTGTCTACCCTGTCATCTGTCTTCCACTCACCTTCCCAGTTAGTCTTCATTATTAGGCCCTCTCTCATTGACTAACTCTATTCATATCACGTTGAGTGTCTTTCTGTTCCTCTAATACATTGCGTGATTGCCTTTGGACCTTTGTACTAGCTTTTCTTACTACCTGAAATCTTCTGTCTTGAGATTCTACACCTGGCTTGCCACATTTGCCACTCAGTTGTCAGTTTAGTTATCTCTCCAGCAAATCCAGTCTAAAATATACTTTCAATCACTTTTCCTTACATTAGCTTGTTTTTTTTTTCATTGTACATTTGAACTATTGATATTTTTGGGCTTTTTATTGCTTATATCAAGCTGTTGTAACATATGTCTTCTCATAGCTGAGATCTTGTCTATATCATAGGTTGCCTAGAAGATTGTTGGTACTCACTAAACACATGCTTAATGAATAAATATAATTACTAGATTATCAAAGAGATAGCCATTCTGATATCATATGGTTTGCATACCAGGTCCCGGCTATGTCTCTTTTAATGATATTTGATTTGTAAGTGAAATGATTGAAATTTAAAAGTTATGTATAAAAATATATCCAAGTGTTTGTGAGTTGCTGAGTTAAACATTGTTTGTTAATTATGATGGAATAGAATTACAAATTATTGTTCCTTAATTAAAACTTTGGGTACATTTAGTATATTCTATACATTTTAGGTTTTATTATTCTTGCCTCATATGGCAGCTATTGGTTTAGATGAGACCTTGTATTTCTCTTCTGCACAGTACTTAATTATATTTCCATTTTGAAAATGAAAAAAAAATCTTAGTGCAAGAAGATGAACTGCAGGTCTTCTAACTTTAAGGCTATAGTGAATTTCTATTATTTCATGTTGCCATTTTGAATACAGGTTTAAGTAGGGCTTAGTCACACTTGACACAGTTTCTCATACTGTACTTCATCCCCAATCTTCAATGTGGTCAATCTAGATATCTGCCTTATATAACTGACTCACAGTGATCACCCCATGGGACATGTAGAAACAGAAACACACAGAAACAGGCTATCTGCGCTTGCTCCACTAACCTTCTCATCTAGCATGGACTTTGGATATGCTACAATGACCACCTCTCAGTCACAGAATGACCACCAAAGAACATCTGCTGCCTCTAAACCCATCTATTAAAACTCACATGGGAAACTTACTTGGGCAATACTATGGACCCCCTCAAGGCCTCATCCCACTGGTTCATCTCTCTCTAGCTCTCCACCTATTGGTTGAATCTGTTGTCTTTACAACTTTCTCTTTGGCCTCTGTCAATACTGCTTTCCTCATGAATATGTAAGCCATAAATAGCTTTTATTGTGCCATGTGTTTTTGATGTTTTGCTTCCTTTGTGTCTCATTCAAGTAATACACCTTTCTCTAACTTTTCTCCAGGTTAAGGCTCTCTTAGAAGGTAGCTATTTTGACAGAAATAGATTGAACACAGGTCAGATAAGAGCCACGTGGGCACCTGACAGTATAAACAAGCTTCCTTTGAGAAGGATACCTGTGCAGATACCTAGACATTAATCCATCCACTGGGACAAAAAATATCTCTTGATAGGTTCATTGCAAATGACCTAGAGCCCTATCAGAGAAAGGTCATAGTTTATAGCTACTCTCCAGAGAGAGATGTCAAGACCAAATTGGAAATAAATGCTACTGAGGTCAACTCTTTCCACAATATCACTTACATTTTTTAAAAAATTAAGGCATGATAAACATCACTTTTCCTTATAAAATCTCATGATGACATATACAAAAATACTATTGTGAAAGAATTAAATAATTTCTGTAAGTTAAAATGGATACTAATGATCATACTCCCTAAAGTTGAAAATCAAGTTGAAGTCCAATATAGAACAAAATATTATTCAAATTAAGCTTAATAGGAAAATTAGACTTGCTATAGGAAACAATAAGGCAAATTTGTTAACTGAAATGGAATTAGAATGAGGTAAAAAGCAGAATCAATGAAATAAAACAAAATCTGACCAAACAACAAAGAAAAAAACTCACCAGCTTTTATTTTTGGATTTTGAAATCAGTGTTGTGATACAAGAATGCATGATTGTTTTTGTTGCTTGGTTTCTTCATTAGTGAGATAAAGACCATCAATTTCTTAGTAATATTTTATTACTGCTTAAAGGAGAAATTTAAGCTATGTGAAATTTATTTTGTTAAAGCAGAAGTGTAACTGTATTGAAATGACAAATGCAGGAAAGTTTGAAGCCCCTGGTTCTTCTTAATGAAAACCAGAGTTTATATCTTGAAAACTGAGATTTGCTCTTTGTTTGGGGAAGAAACTTGGAGTCTATTATACAGGAATTTTTAATCAAGTATCAATTTTGTTTGAGATATAGAAGACCTTAGAGTTAGGACTATTTTAAGCTTACCAATTACTTCCTGTCTCCTAAATGTTTCATATATACTGACTTTACATACAAAAACTGAATTAAACAAGCAAGTAAACATAGCCTTAATATGGTTCAAGAAATAAAAGGTGGTGTAGCATGGCTGACAACAGTTAGTCACACACTCTGAGATTTCTGTTTTGTTTCAGGAAAGTACCTGGTAGGGACTCAGATTTTTCTTTTTTGTTGCGGGGAGGGATGTTTTGTGGCCACAGCAACTAATAATACAGTTTTCCCTGCACTTTTGTCACGTGTCACTGTCACCTATGACATCTTTCCAGCTGATGTGGTTCTAGTTAGTTTTTCTTAATAGAGTCAATTCTCCCTTGAGCATGAGAAAAAATGTTGAAATCCTTACACAAGCATTTTGGTTTATGAATTCTGAGACAATTATGTTTGAAGGACCCTACAAAGGCTATGACTTACTAGGCTCTCTACAGCGTGCACCATCATTATAGAAAAGGCTCCTCTCCCCAACATTCTAAATTTCCAGTTGTAGCCCCAAGTATTTAAAGCATAGAAAAAAAAACCTGGTTTCCATGGAATTGTTACAGCATCCAATTTCATGCTAATATAATTAAGTGTAACTGGATTTAGTAAGATCATAAATGTATAATTTAAAGTGATTTGCTTGTGGAAATAAGATGCCTCACTTGGCAATTAATAAGCTGAGTATTGGGTAATCATTTCATTTTATGTTTTAGCATTATGACAAAGGTAATTTATGCAGTCAGAGAGGTAATACTGAGTCAAATATAAAACTAAGTTTTTTGTTCCATAGTGAAAAAAATCATCTGAGGAAGAGTTATTCTAGTTAGTTGGTCCCTATTTATATGTAATGCATTATAATTTGATATGAACTCTCATTTCAAAGGATGTATTTTTGCCTATTTAACACTAACCATTTTAATACTGAGTAAGTTCTCAAGCTTGAGCATACATTCAGAACCACTAAGAGAGTTTTCAAAAACACTGGCTCTGGGGTTCATCTCCAGAATTTTTGAATCTCTAGGTCTGAGTTGAGGTTCAAGACTTTGCATTTTAAACAAGTTCTCAGGAGGTACTTATCTTGGTGTTCCAGGGGACTGCATTTTGGGAAACCCTGCCTTGGATAAACCATGTTATTTCTTGTGGCTCATCTATCTCACCTGTGAAAGAGCATGTTAAATCAAATGATCAACAAACATGCATGCCAAGTGCTTTGCTAGGCATGATTCTTGTCTTTGAGAAGATCCTGGAGAAACAAGTCAGTAATTCTATGTGTTATATGAGAATCTGAGAACACTGTATAGAAAAGATGATAAACTCAAATCCAGTAAAGTTGGTTGTAAAAAGTCAAAACATATAGAAATGGCAGGGGTGTAGCTCAGTGGCAAAGTGCTAGGCCAACATGCATGATATACTAGATTTTATCTCAGCATTGCAAAACAAAACAAAATATATAGAAATATATAAACCTGGGGGAAGTGACCTCTTGACCTCTATCCTCACATCTACTCTACCTCACGATTGATTCCCACATCATAAACATAATAATACCAATAGTCTTATGTGAAATTTGTCAAAATGTCTCCAAGTTTTCCAGCCTTCTGGAGTGAAATAGTTATCCAAGCTCTCTTGCTCACATATTATTAAAATTTGAGCAAATATTTTCAATTATTTCCTAGTAATGCCCAATATGTAAAAGATGTTTTCTGTGACCTCTACCACTGGATTCTTGATATTGATTCCACTTTTATTCTGTACTTTTGGTTTCTGCTTCATGTCTGCTTTTCTGTCTCTGCTCTACATTGCTTAATACAAGGTAGCTTTATACTTTCCCAAGGTACCACACCTGCAAGGCTGTTATGTATAGCAGATTCATATAGGGATTTTGGTTTCATTGAAGGTAATTAAAGCAATAAAAAAAAAAAAACCTTCAGAATCAAATGTCAAGTACTTAGTTTCAAAAAATATGCCAAAATCTATAACAAGTAACCTATTACTGGCTTTGTATCTGTCTTTACAATGAGAGGTACTGCCATGCAGTTACTAACCCTTCTCTCTCTTTCTGCAAGCTCTAGTTTCCATAATACCCCTAATTAAGGGACAGCTAGTGGAAATCTCAAGATTTTGTTACTGTATCATACAAAATGTATTTTTGTTCTGCTAAATATCAATCTCTTATGATGTGAGACCATAATGCATCAATAAAAGCACATAAAGAAAAAATATTATAATAAATAAATATCAATCTCTTCTTAATTAGATCAATTATGTGTCTTACATTTTATAACTAAAATCTATTATTCCCCTAAATTAGTCCTATATCCTTAGCAACACAAAATAATTTTTTTTAAAAAACATCAATATACAGCCTCAACTACTTAGTGAGGCATTCCACAACTTAGTGAGACTCTGTTTCAAAATAAAGATTAAAAAGTGGGGCTGGGTGTGTAGCTCAGAGGTAGAATGCCCCTGAGTTCAATCCCCAGTACTGCAAAAAACAAAACAAAACAAAACAAAAAACATCAATATATTTGGAAAAAAATATTTTCAGGTTTATTTGTATGTCACAGTTCCAATTGACATGCAATACTTGGGACTGTAAAAAATGCCTGGAGGTGGATTTACTGAATTAATCATTGTTTTTAATTGTATTTTAAAAAGTATTATTTAAGCAGCAGAAGGAAGAGTCATGAGGCAGCATTTTTGGTATGCATCTAGTTTGGTAAACACTTTTAATGGTCTGGATAAGAAATTATGAAGATGTAATGAAAGTAATGGAAGTGAACATAAACTTGAGATTCATGATATATTTAGAAAATAGAATTGATGCTATATGAAAGATTGTGTACAAAATATGAAAGAGGAGCATAGTTTGAAAATAAATCTGTTGATTTTTGTTCCTAAATGAATGGTTATATCATTAAGTTTGTTGTTGCTATTTTTTTTTTTATTTCAGCCTTTGGTCCCATGTCAACTATGAAGCTAAGATTTTAAAAAATTTTTTATATAATAATTGGTGCATTGTAAACATACATCTTTGTTAGGTACAAGCGGATAAAGGCATATATGCACACATTTTCTTTTAGCTAGAAAAATTTTAGTTTTACATATTTGTTCTTCCTTATACTTTCTTATTCAGTCAGCAATAATATTTGAAATAAAATTTTCAAATAAGATGTTTATAAGAAGCTAACTCTGTAATTAATGTCACATATTTGCTATAAACCCAAGAAGAAGATTTTTACAACTCTCCTCTCTGGGGGCATTTTTTTCTTCTATTTGCTACCTAGTAAATAGAAGAAAAAAATGGACTTATCAGTTCAGATTTCTTTTTTGAACCATATCACCTTGGAAATGACCAACATCCTTAGAATTTTCTCAACTCATCTACTGAAAAAAGGTAGAGGGCTTCCTTTTATAAAGGTGGAAGTCCTTTCCATTGTTTAATGAAAGTTTCCTTGACAATCTACTCAGTGATATGTGTGACCATACGCGTCTGTGTGTGTGTGTGTGTGTGTGTGTGTACTTGTGTGTCTATATTTGCCTGTATAATGGATAAGCAGATACAATAAAATCACCCATGACAATGCAAAGCAATTTTACCTGAAATTGTTCCTATTGCCCTCACTTATGTATAAGCACTTATCACAATTATATGATAAGGTACTTAAAGAGATGAAAAAGAATGTAATGCTAGAGACAGATTTAAATTTACTTTAAATTTCTATACTAAAGGCCAACCCTGTTTAAGTATTTTACTATGTGACATCACTGAGTATCAAAAAAGACTTCAAGAGAAAAGTTTCCTGCCCAACTTTACAAATAAGGAAACTGAGTTTTAGAGAGATCAAGTAACTTGACCAAGGTCACATAATTAAGTGGTAAAAAAATGTGAAGAGGAACAAAAGATGATGGATAGGAACGGCATCCTGAGAAAGTCAAAGAGCTGAGGATGAAATAAAAGGAAGTAAGTCAGGGTGACCTCTTCAGGTTTTTAATTAAAATCTGGTTAGCTGGAAATTTTAATGCATTAAAAGGAAAGTATCCCTGTGGTCTGAAACTTCCCCCATGCTAAGGGAAAATCAATCAGTTCTAGCCAGCACATATTAATGGAAAGAAAATAGAATTAGGAAAAAAAAAAAGAGGTTGTACTTCTAATCCTGGTTCTGCACTTATTAAGAGCATTCACTACTTTTTAATATGTTAAATATTCCTAGTACCATTCTCTATTCTTAAATATTCTTTTAGCCTCAATAACAACCATTTGGACTAGGAACTATTATTATCATCCTTACTTTACATATAAACATGTAAAGTAATTAAGCATAGAAAATTTTGATAATTTGCTCATCGTTATATTACCAATAACAAATGGATCAGGGATAGAATTCTGACATTTTCTTTATAGAATCGAAGTATGTGCTGTATGTGCCTACTGAGCTCTCATAATGAGGCTAGTCCAGATTAAACTGTGCAGTAAATGTAAAATAAACTCTGAATTTTGGTGACTTAGTGTAAATAAAGAATGTTTAACTATTATTTATATGCCCAAATGATCACATATAAATTGGGTTAAGTAAGCTATAATATTAAAATGAATTGTGCCTATTTAGATTTTTCTTTTGGAAAAAGTGGTTAATTTAACTTAAAAAGAATACTACATTCTTAACATAGCTATTTGTGATCTGACAATGATTGATATGTCACAAATGTCTATGTAACCCTGTTGTACTCAAGAAATGTATAAAAAATCCGTGCTGAAAAAGAAAAAAAAATAAAATTACATGTGTGGCTGACATCCTATTTCTTTTGGAGTGCACTCCTCAGATATGTACAGATAAACATATCTTTAGTACCATGCAGTATTCTCTTCTGTTATCTGTGTGTTGAAGGATGGATCAATCTATGTTTCTGTTATTGCTTTAGTCCATTGAGCAAACTCTCATATGCTCTAGGTAGAAGTGAGTCGGAACTCACATTTAACTATGCAAATGGGTCTTCTTAGAGATGTTTAAAAATGGAATGGTTTATCAACAGCTGCTTGGTTGAGATAGAGTTAGCAACTGGATAGACTGTCAATACATTTTCATAAGGAGTTCAAGGCATCTGGAAAGAAAGGGACCCATATTCTTTCAGCACTCCAGCAGTTTATTCTAGAGAGTTAGTTGGAAGAGACACAAAACGGTTAAAATTCTGGCCAGATGTAGGGAAAGTAATCAAGCCAGAAACTAAATGACCTTGAGGATAGGAAACCTAGACTCATAAAAAGGACTAAAGTTATATACAAGAGAATTGCTTGTGACACACGCTATTGCTTGTGCTAAAGACCCTTTTAAGATACATACAACTTTGAGATACCCTGAGAGACAAAAACAACAACAACAAAAACAGAAAGTGAATGTGAATAAAGAGAACTATGATTTTGGTCCCAGAAGAGTGCATGGGGTAGGGACTGCAATGTCAGTGGGGGAAGGAAGAGGAAGGTTTCCTCCCCAGAAGGCAGGCATTTGCCCTGCACTTTTTCTTCCACAGTGGTGATAATGTGTGGCAGGAAGAGACAAAGGCCAGGGTGAAATGAGCAGATCTGAGTTCTCTACTCTACTTTTGAAACCGGTCCCTGATGTTTCCAGTTATTTTGGTAGGGGAAGCCTCAGGTCAGGCTTGTATGTGTGTGGTGGGAGGTACTGGGCATTGAATCCAGGGAGCATCTACCAGCCTCCTTTTTAATTTTTTTTTTTTTGAAACAAGGTCTTGCTTCTTGCTAAGTTACAGTATACAGACCTGTACCCTATGATCCTCCTGCCTCAGCCTCCCAAGTACTGAAATTACAGGAATACACCACTGCTCCTGGCTCAGATGGATTTTTGGTCACCTCTTATTCATCCCCTTGGTGAAAAATGGATCCCCATCCTAAATAGTACAAGATGGCTGGACACACAATGTGTGGCTCTAGGTAGATGAGATGGAGAGCAGTTTATTAGCCACATGTACTCATAACTCAGGGGAGGAGGACTCCTCACACTGTGCAAAACTACATGGGGGCTGCACCCGGGAACAACATGGGCCAGTGGTTGCTTGGGAGACCTGATTAATAGTACAAAGAGGATACGGTGTCCCCTAGTGCCTCTGGGAAAATGTGATTGGTTATTTAATTTCTTGGGCTTACAAGGAAGGGAAATCTGGTAGATTGATGGCTGGGAAGAAGACAGTTGGTCTGTTTCTTAAAGGAACTAGCCATTCCTGCTGTATGAGCACTGATGTGGCCACAGATGGAGAGCTCAGGCCTCTGGGTCCCAGCAAGACTCAAAGATGCCAGGAAGGCACATGAAATTTTAGGCTTCACAATACAGCTAGAAAATTTTGGATTTCCGTGATCAACCTTGTGAGCACCTGAGCAATTAATTGGGAAATTTCTGAGGTGTGACTGTATACACTTGAGTGTACTTAGAGAAGATAGTTCTGGTTTCTATAGTAAGATGTAACTTTCTATTTTGCTCTATAGTATGTGAAAGACCTTCAGAAACCACAATGTGCTGAGTAAATTGGATTTTTGTGAAGAAACATACTGGAATGCTATTTTAGATTATTTTCCTTGGAATTGTCCAAGCTTAAAATGGCTTTTTAGAATCTCATTTTAAAATAAAATTCTTTGCAGATGTTGTATAAAGATCACATGTTTTTGGTTGGGGGGTGTAGCTCAGTGATAGTAAGCTTGCCTAGCATGTGCAAGGCCCTGGGTTTAATCCTTAGTACTGCAAAAAAAAAAAAAAAAAAAAAAAAAGAAAAGCAAAACAAAATTACATGTTCTATAACTATGAAGATTATTTGCATTGAATAATATATTTCTATGTGTTTACAAAGTTTGCCTTTCCAATTTACTTAGTATTTCATTCAGCATTCTAATTGCTGAAATCCAAAACACCTGACCACCACAATGTAGAGGGCTTATTTGCTCTCAGTTCTGGAGATTTCAGGGCAAGAAAATGTTAGGCAAGGTGAAGTCTGAAGCCCTCAAGCATGGAGGGGGAAGCACAGAGTGAGCACAGGGCTCTGCTCTCCCATCCTGAAGGGGGGTATCAAGGCCACAACCCCAGTGTCTTACTCCTCTAGTCACACCCTACCTGCCTAGGTTAGAAACCATTCAATCTATTACAATGTGTTTATTCACTGATGAAATCAGAAACCACGTGATTTAATCATATTATTCCTGAATATCAATGCATGACCTCTTTTAGGAGATATTCTATATCCAATCATAATTCTAAGGAACAATTTTGCTCCAAAACCAAAAGCTCACTCTAATTAGTTCATATATAAGAGATAATTTAGTTGGAAGGAAAGATGGATATTTTATATAAATTGCTAAGAATTAGCATACTGAAGCTCAGTGAAGGAGTGGGGCTGAAAACTGGTAAATAAAGTTCTCAGGTGAAGTGATAATCCAGCAGAAATGTGGAGGAAATGAAAGAGGAAGATTAGGGAAGAAATACTAACTCCGTAGTTCTTTATTCCTATCATAATTTTGGCTTTTCTTTTCTAATGATAGAACTTAGAGTTATTTGCGTAGTTATCTGAATTCAAAACTGACTGTTGTAGAGTTGTAACTCCAGAGGAGGATGAATCATGCTCATTTCTTCTTACTATAGTACTTCCACCATCTAGTGTGGGAGCAGGTGTAGGATGGGTGTATCAAATGTTGCTTGCCATTTTTATTGTTGGAAATATAGCATTTCTTGTGGTACTGATTTAATAATTTTCATTTTGTTTTATTAAAAATGCAGAAATCTTGTTACATTGTTAGTGAATAGGCTAGAATAGACTAATCTATTCTAGCAGAAACCTAAACATCTAGTGACTTAAGCAGGATCTGTTTATTTTTATCTTGGATGGCACCTGGCTCAGTGCAGGGAGGACATCCAGAGATGCTCTGTGTCTGGGCAATTCTCAATAAGCTGCCTATGCCAGTGGCTGTACTATGGCTGTTCACATTATCATAACTTCTCACAAACTAGGAATAAAGAAGGGAAATCTTAATGTAAAGAGCTTCTTTTCTTAGTGATGACCTCGATGTCACATACATCTCTTCTTATCTCTTTAGCACAAACTTGGTGTGTGGGAACATCTAGATGCACAGAAGGCTGGGAAATTGTCCCACTTCTGGGACTTCTGTTAATACCCCTGGGTGAAGGAGAAGAGCAACACCGGGAGACAATATTGCAAAAATGCATAACAATTTAGCTATCTTGCTTAAAGGCTAAGCTCTTATCACGTATGTGTTTATATATCTATATCTATACATCTATATCTTCACCAACTGCTGTATGAAAAAGCAATAATTTGTTCATTCATTCACCCATAGTTAGATATTTCATGTAATTTGTATTTTTGAAAGTTTTCCAGTTAATTTAACATCTTTCATGAAATAGCAATTAACATAAAGTTAGAGGATAATTGGAGATAGAAAAGGATCATGAAAGAGAAAGTGCATCAGAATTTGTATATATGCCTATAATCTCAATATATAATCTCAATACTTGGGAGGCTGAGATAGGAAGATTGTAGGGTCAAAGCAGCCTGAGGTAAATTAGTGAGACCCTGTTTTAAATTTAAAAAAGATGGGCTGGGGGTGTAGCTCAGAGGTAGAATGCCCCTGGATTCAAGAGAGA
>PVLC010010867.1:0-48965 GCA_004027655.1 Graphiurus murinus
ATCCCCAGTACCACAAAAACAACTTGGCTCTGCCTCTCCTCCCAAAAAGATGTCAAGAGCCATACAGAGTGGGCATAGCCCACGGGAGGAACCAGGTCAATGTCTCCCCCGTTCGATCAAAGCCCACTCCCTATAAAACGAAAAGGGAGGAGATGTCGGGGGCAGGGAGGCTGATCAGAGTTGGAATTTACACTTTGAGAAAACTCCTCCTCAGCAACCACAGAGATTATGCAAAAACAGGTTCTATCTGTTATCTTGCTGAGACCCTCCCTGATAAAGACACGGTCAACCTTGACCAATCATGCAAGCCCACACAAGCTTACCTGATCCCCCTGACCCCATCCCTCACCTAGCTATTTAAGCAGCCCCTTAGTTAATAAAGATTGAGGCTTGATCAGAATCCTGTCTTGCCTCCGTTCTTCGAGTCGCTTGTTTGCTTCATTCCTTTAGGTTAAGCTGCCTCGGTCTCCATTCCCAACCCCCACTGGCCGGGGCAAGTGCATGTGAGTAAAAATCCCATTTATATCAGAGGGAAAATACACATCCTGTTGACTATCGGGATCAGGCCCCACAGACTACTTAAAACAGTCTCAGGATAGAACATGGTGGCACATGCCTATAATACCAGTACTTGAAAGGCTGAGACAGGAGGATGGTAGGTACAAGAGCAGCATTAGCAACTTAGCAACACACTTATCAAATTAGCAAGACACTGTTTTAAAATGAAAAAAAATAGAAATGGAAGGAGTTGTAGTTTGGTTATAGAATGACCCTGAATTCAAACCCTAGCGCACCCCCACCCCCCAAAAAAGAATAATGGAAGGATTCTTGTGTACTATTGTAAAAGGGCTTAGCCAATTTTCACACAAGAATGCAGAAAAACATTCTCCTTGGAAGCTTTCCTGTTTCGAAATTTAAAGTTTGCACTCCTAGATAACATGTTTGATTTCAAAAGAAAATAACTAACCTCTGAAGGTTAAGCTATTAATAAGCCCATACACAAAGACATCTTAAAGGTGATTCTTAGATCAACAGGATGAGATAGTAACTCTGCTTAAAGGCAAAATAAATTTGAAGATAGAACAACTCAGCTGGAAGGATGACTGACCAGACACAAGGAAGAAGAGTCTCAAAGATTAACATCAGCAGTAAGAAACAAACAGCATGCTAGGGAAAGGTGAGAGGTCAGGCTACTTCCAGATTCTGGGTAACCTAGAAAGTAGATATCAATTTTCTTATGGAAGAAAATGTATTATTTACATGAGAATTATAGAACTATTATCTATGATGCTGATTTCATGCTTACTAATAAATATTATGGCATTGATGTTCCAAGATTTGCCTACCAAGAAAGAATGTGCTGATTCACCTGAAAAATATGGTCTACTTGACTAGAACAATAATATTTCTCATTTAAATTAACAAACAAATTTTTTGGTTATATACTTTAGTTACAAAAAATGTCCCCCCCATTTCTATATGTCTCTATCCCCCACTTCTCTAAGAGTCTCTAGCCCTCTTGTACACTCCCTGTTTCTCTGCAATAATTTATTTTATCCCACAAATAAATTGTGTAACTGGATGGTATAAAAATATTGAGAAGGCTCTATATATTTTATAGTCAATAAATATTTGATAACTTGATTTTAAGTAGGCATTCCCAAATGGCAACATGAATAAATTAAAATATCATCTCTACAGTCAACTAATTTTTAACTTTTTTTAATTCATGGGCTGAAAATATGCATTTTTATTTCTCAAATTATTTTTAAGACTAAATAAATAAATTCTGCAGAATTTGCATGGCTGTTGCAAGGGAGGAAGGAAAAATATTCAGGTTTCATTTACAGCCTACTATTTTTTTGGTCCCTTAAATATAGCATTTTTTGAATAGTAACACTTGAGGGAAAATATATTCTCCCTATTTTATAAAAGTAGATTTAGGCATATTTAGTAAAACTTGCCTTGGGTTACATAGCTAGTCAATTGCAGGGCCAAGGTTTAAATCCAAGTCTAGATGGCTTTTATTCCTTCTGATTTCTTATAAGCACATTATAGCCTTAAACTCTAAAAGAACATATAGTCATGTGTGTTACTAAAAATTTTAATCTGCTCTAACCAAGGTTGAAGTGGTATTTAACTGAGCCAGATTGGGAGAGGCCACAACTCAAGCCTGGAAGATGTGTAAAGTTGGTAGAAAGATGGGCTTTTGTGATGGAAATCATGCCAGAGACCTAAGGATTCAAGTAAATTTAAAGTCTCAGAGATCATTTTTTTTTACTGTGTGTGTGTGGCGGGGCCGGGGGAGGGGGGAGTGGAGAGCACACACGGATGGGTAATAAGTAAACATAGTAATCAAGGAAACTAAGTGCAGCTTCCAAAGAAATCTCTTCCATGGAAGAAAAAAACAATAATCACAGTTAATTATAGCAGGGAATTGGCAGGAGGCCCAGGGATAGAAGCAACCATATATCACATTTGAAATATGGCTAAAACACAATTATATATTTCATATTAAACTCAACTCATAAAGAACTAGAAAATTCATAAAGAGCTAGAACTCGCCAGGCATGGTGGCGCACGCTTGTAACCCCAGCATTTGGGAGGCTGAGACTGGAGGATATGGGTTCGTGGCCAGTCTCAGCTACCTAGTGAGGCACTCTGCAACTTAGTGAGGCTCTGTTTCAAAATAAAGAATAAAAAAAAAAATAAGGCTGGGGGTATAGCTCGGAGGTAAGATGCCCGCCCCTGAGTTCAATCTCCAGTACTGCAAAAAAAAAAAAAAAAAAAAAAAAAAGGAGCTAGAACTCATGAACTAGATGATGACTAAACTCTCAGTTATGGTTACCTCTGAATGGCTTTGCCTACTGGGCAATTTGAATATGTGAAGATTCTAGATTCAAAGAATTCTTGCTCCTCAACATTTTGCTCAATTGTCTCATTGCAGGCAATGTGCTGATAAAAAATTAAATGTCAATCTTATTCTTAGTTTCCTGTAAGAAATCTATATTTTCTCTCTAGCAGTGTCAGGATTTTCTCTTTTATACTTGGTATTCTAAGATTTCCCCATCCTGTATCTGTGTTTTTAATTGTGTGATATTCACCTGCTCCTTGTTAGGTTTCATGTCTTTATGAAGTTCTGGACAATTCTAGGCTAGGACTTCCTGAAATCTTTCTTCCACTACTGTCTCTCTAAACCTATTTAAGAATGCTATGACTGGTAAGGTAACTTGATGACTGGTCTTCAGGGTATGAATGTCCCCCATTTCTCTCAGTGACGGCAGCCCTCTGGTAGACTCCCTGTTTCTCCTGTGTAAAGATGGATGTGGCTGTTTGTCTTGTTGAAGGGAGTGGGACAGATACCAAAGGTAGACCTACATGGCTCCTTTCTTTGTGGTGCTCCAAGTAACCATCCTGGCAGTGGCTTTTGTGTCTCTTCCTGTTCCTGGAGCATTTATTTTTATTTATTCATTTATTATTTTTTGTTTCTAGAGATTAAACCCAGGGACATTCTACCACTAAGTAATATCATTAATTTTTATATTTTAAAATTCTGAAACAGGGTCTTGAAACTTCAAACTTCTTATCTGAGCTTCCCAAGAACTTGTATTATAGGCATGTGCCACTTTGTACATACTTCTTACAAGGGATTTTCTCTCTTACTTATACATCTTAGGAGGGGACCGAGGGAGATAGAAGGGAGAAGAAGACTTGAAGAGGCAAACACCTCTATGGACATGATGTACATACTCAAACTTATCAAAATTAATCACTGTGTTGAGCACAGAAAGGCGAGGAGGAAGATGGTGTGGGGTGGGAACTGGAGGGCTTAATGAATGCTGTGTGTGCATATATGCCTCTATTACCCTGAACTTCATCACAATATATGATTATAAGACACTAATAAAAGTAAAATGTTGACAAAACATTCCCCTTAAGAAAGGCAAGTAACTAGGGAAGTGATACAGTCACAGTCAAATTTAGTAGAACACTCATAACTTCAATATTTATTGCACAATCATGTTCTTTTATTAGGATTTTGTATGGTATTTACAGAATTGACAGCAATATGAACTATTGAACTGTCTCACATTTTGGGAGGGGGTTCTGGGGATTGAATCCAGGGCATTCTACCTCCAAGCTATACGCCCTAGCCCTATTTTTATTTATTTATTTATTTGCGGCACTGGGGATTGAACTCAGGGGCATTCTACCTCCAAGCTATACCCCCAGCCCTATTTTTTTTATTCTTTATTTTGAAACAGGGTCTCACTAAGTTGCGGAGTGCCTCACTAGGTAGCTGAGGCTGGTCACGAACCTGGATCCTCCAGTCTCAGCCTCCCAAACGCTGGGATTACAAGTGTGCACCACCATGCCCGGCTTACTTTTTATTTTAAAACGGTTTCACTAAGTTGCTGAGCCTGATCATGAACCGGTGATCTTCCTGTCTCAGGCTCCCAACTACTGGAATTACAGGTGTGTACCACCATACCAGGTCTTCTTCACATTTTTATACAGTTTTAAGTAACAGGGATGTTATAGCTGAAAGAGAAATTATTGCCTATTCCCTTTAGACAACTCTAATATTAATCTGCTAATACAATATCCTTTTGGACAGGAATACATAAAGGGATAATTATTTAGTATGTTATATCAAGTTTAAGAATCCCCCCAATAGCCTGGCATGGTGGCACATGCTGTAATGCCAGTACTCGGGAGGCTGAGACCGGAGGATCCAGGTTCACGGCCGGCTGCAACTACTTAGTGAGGCCCTCTGCAACTTAGTGAGGCCCTGTTTCAAAATAAAGAATAAAAAATAAGACTGAGGGTCTAGCTCAGAGGTAGAATGCCCCTGGGTTCAATCCCCAGTACCACACACACACACACACAAAATCTCCCAAATGAATCCTTCTCAAACCCTGCCTTTCCCTACAATAGCCTGAGTTGTTTTAAGACTCTTTACTGACCCTTCTGAGTGATGCATGAGTATGTCAGGATAACAATCATAAAAAATGTCTTGCTACAAAGCCCTACCTTTCCCTGGAGCTCAGTGAGGAGGAACTTCACATACATTATCCATGATGTGGCAAAATTGTTCTAGAGTTAGGATATAGCAACCTTTTCCCTACTTAGGGGTGGAAATAAGATAATATCATGTAAGACTTTCCATGGATTCATAGCAATAAAGTGTTACCTTGGTGTCAGATGCTGAACTTAGATAAAATAGTCTTGAACATCTAGTTACTGTCTTACTCATAATGGTTTCTAAAGGGGCAGTTCTGCTTTCAGAAAGAATAGAGTTATGCATAGCATGATGTTTTAGTCAATGATCAACCACATACACAACAGTGGTCACATAGACAGTAATGGACCTGAAAAAGTCCTACTGCCTGGTGATGCTGTAGTTGTCATGACATCGTAGCCATATTAATATCATAGTGCAATGCATTACTCATGTGTTTATGGTGATGTTGGTATAATCGAACCTATTGCACTGCCAGTTGAATATAAGTATAGTTCATGTAATTATGTATACTTCATAATACTTGATAATAATAACCAATGACTATGTTACTTGTCTATGTACTTACTCTAGTAAACATTTTATCATTATTTTAGTGTATTCCTATTTATAAAACATTTACTGTAAAATAGTATTCCATGTTATATCAATAGTAGCATCATGTGTCTTGTGCTTACAGTATCTCTTAATGGCATCAAGAGGCCACATTGATTGATTGGTTTATACCATCTTGGTTATTGTAAGTTCACTCTATTACACTTATACATTGGCAAAGTCATCTAACGATGGATTTCTCAGAACATATCCCTGTCGGTAAGGGATGGTGACTGTACTGACCTTGGGACTATATCCTTAATGTATTCACAGCTAAAAACTTTTATTTTATTCTTTTTTTTTTTTTTTTTGCGGTACTAGGGATTGAACTCAGGGGCATTCTACCCTCTGAGCTATACCCCCAGCCTTATTTTTTATCCTTTATTTTGAAACAGAGTTTCATTAAGTTGTGGAGTGCCTCACTAGGTAGCTGAGGCTGGTCACGAACCTGGACCCTCCAGTCTCAACCTCCCAAATGCTGGGATTAAATTTTATTCTTTTGACAGTAAAATAAGATAGCACAACAATAAGCATTGGAGACGTTGGAAGGTGCAAAGATGCAATTGAGTACTATGTAGAAATTTAAAATTAGGCTGTAGAATTGAATTCATGAACATGGAAAGATATTCATGATATATTCGTTTTAAAATTTTTTTGTAGTGCAGGGGATCAAACCCAGGGCCTCACATATACTAGGCAAGCACTCTGCCACTGAGCTACATTCCAAGCCCTGTGATCCATCAATAAGTGGGTAAAAAGAGTAAACCATAATGGTCAGGGTAGTTTGGGCAACAAGTAAAAGAGCATCCAACTCAAAACGAATTAAAGAAAGAGATATTTATTTTATTCTTATGTTTATCAATTTCACTAATCTAACTAGTCTGGTGCAGAGGTAAGACAACTGTTAGGGTAAGTTAATTCAGTGGCCCCACCATGTCACCAAGGAATCAGGTTCTTTCTGTGGTGGCACATCTGTAATCCTAGTATTAAGGAGGCTCAGACAGGAGGATCCCACGTTTAAGGCTAGCCTCAGAAACTTAGTGAGACCTTGCTTCCAAATAAAAAATAAAATAGAGCTGGGGGTGTAGCTCTGAGATAGAATGTCTTTGGGTTCAATGCACAGTACTGAAAAATAAAGGGAATTATATAATGAACCATAAAATTATAATGAACTATAATAATTGGGGGGGGAGTTAATTGGGGAATGAGCCCAGGAATATTCTACCTCTGAGCTACACCTCCAGGTCTTTTTTACTTTTTATTTTGAAATAGGGTCTTGGTAAATTGCTGAGAATCTCATTAATTCTCATTCGTATTTGTAAAACTTGTGAAATTTTTCATTTTACTCCCTCTATTGAAACTTAATAGAAATAGAATGTTTTTAATTACTCACCATTGAATAACTCTGACATAGTAGTAAGATGATCCATATTCGTCTTCCAGCTTCCTGTCTTCTGAGACACCCTGACAAATACCCCTGTGAATACAAGATCTTCAGTTTAAGAGACACAGCCCAGACTTTTCTCCCCACTTCAAACCCTGTTCTTGCCCTTTGATTTTACTTCCTTGGCTTTGAAACACCATTCTCTTTGAGGACTGGGTCTTGAATTCAGTCCTCTTGTTTTGTCCACTCCAGACCTCGTCAGGTAGTACGTCCTCCTTTAGAACTGATTCTCACTTTCCAATGCCACAAACGCTTGTCTTGGCCAGGCTTAGTCCAAGCTCTGCAAGAGGATCTTGGACGCATAAACCATAAGAATTAACATACTTATGTGTTTAATAAATCATTACTGGATGCCAACTATGTTTCTGACACTTTGCGAGGCCTTCAGAACACTGTGGTTACCAAGGACATAATTCCTGCCTTTACAGAGACTATGCTGTCATGAGGGATACATATAAAATAAAAAGGGCATTAAAAAGTGTGCTAATAAGTGTTACATTGGATGGCATACTCTTCTATGAAGCATAAAGCAGGGTCCCTTACATGGATCAATAATGTGATGTAGTACAATGAAAGAGTCAAGGAAGGGGTGACAGTTTCCCACATTCAAATAAAACTTTCTCTTGCTCAAGCATGAAGTATGGTTTTGTAGAGGAAAAGGATTTGCCAAAATAGCATTTGGTATGGGAACTTTTCATACTATTATATCTAAAAGAGACTAACATGAAGTGTTTGATTACTTGGGACTGTGGATTAGAAATAAATGTATTCACAGGAATGTAATGTTCTTGCAGACATAATCAATTGCCCCATTCTCTCAGTTCTCTTAGCAGTTTGTTTCCATACCACATGTGAAGCATCCTTATTTGCTTCTTCCCTTACGCCTTCCTGCTGGCAGAAAAAATTAAACATTCCACCTTCTAACCTCAGAACTCTGCATAGAACTTTACTACAATAGGCATTTTTAAACCTCTGTATTAAATGATACAAATTTACATTTATATTCATATTTAACTGATCATTTTTATTTATCATTAAAAGACAATATCCTCTCAGTATTCAGAAAGGTCAGGTTTATTTTTATCTTTCTTTGTTCTGAAAGGTGAAATGTGATGTGAGACTTATTTCCCATTGAGCAATTCAGAAACAGACACACCCAACCATTAGGGAACTCCTCTAAGGTGGAGCTAAAGGACATACAGTTAATTAGAGCTGAGTAATGGAGAGAAATGGGACAACAGATGAAGAAAGGCAGGGGCTTAGCTTTGCCATAATTTCTATGGATGTGTAGTCCTGTACTGCGAATTATGTGAACAAAAGACTGTTTTCTTTGGTCTGGATTTTTTTCTTTTGCAACTTTCAAATATATGCCAGGCATAAAACTGCTGTGTAAGAGGATTCCTCATATGGGATATTCTCCTTTAAACCTTTTCAAATGATGAATAAGTAGCATGTCCATTCAATAACCTATTTAGGAGCTCTATTTTTGATAATTTATAATTCATAATCCTACACGCAGAGCAGGTCTCATTATCACTGTGTACCTTATTAGGCCCAAACAAAGCAAGAGCCACTAATAGATATGGAAACAAATTACTGTTGGGAAGGTATAGCTTCCAGAGATCAAAACGGCCTTGTTTGTGATCTTAGAGAAAAGTAAAAAAGATATTTACTTAGGTCCAGTTTTAAACCAGCAAAACAATATATTTTACAGATATATTTCTGGTAACCCTAGGAATACTTTTGAGTGCCTCTGCTATACTGGGCATTGTGTTAAGTTTTTTCTTAGTTTCTATTAATCTTCCCTGCTTTTGTGATCAAATCCATTATATAACATTCAAACAGAGAGACATATGTGTTAAGTACAACTTGCTAGAGCTTATTTAAATAACCGTTGCCAGCCAGGAGTAATCCCAGGTTTTGGGAGGCTGAAACACGAGGATAACAGGTTCCAGGCCAGTCTCAGCAACTTAGTGAGACCCTGTCTCAAATAAATAAAAAAAAAAAAAAAAAAAAAAGGCTGAGATTGTAGCTCAGAGGTAGAATGCCCCTAGGTTCAATCCCCAGTACGAAACAAAAAAACCAAAAAAATCATTGCTAGGTTCTACAGTTCTAATTCAATGAATTCAACATTATATAAATTCATTTAATTTGTACATTTCTACTATTAAATAAATTTTATACTATCTTCTATTAAATCATTAATATTTTTAAAGATCTACCCTTATCTCTTTTCATAGTGAGGTGTTACAATACACTTCAGTTCACTACAGTTAAAAACAAAGAAAAGAAAACTTGTATCTTTAAAATTTGAGCAGTACGTGCATCACTTCAGACAATTTAGATGATAATTTGCATATATTCTCCATCTGGTTAACCTTATACATTAAAAATAATAGTTTTTTTTTAGGTCTTGAGTCAGGTGACATTAAAAACACCTTGAGGCTGGGAGACCACTAGCCTAGAAATTATAAATGCAGTACTAAGATATGGATCTTAACAGGCCAGCCTTTAAATGAGAACTCAACTGGGTTTAAACCCCAGTTTCTTCATCTACCAATGTGTGACCTAGGATAAGTTACACCAATCCTCATATTTCAGTTCCTTCATATGAAAAATGGATATAATAAAAGTAATAATATCACCTACATAAGATTGTTGTGAAGATTAATTCAACAAATTTATATGAAATGCATGGCATATTAGCTATTTCTATTTTTACTTAAATGTGGAAATGTGCTATCCAATTATACCATTAGTTTTGTATTGCAACAAAAAGAGATTGTATACAAAGAAAGGCTCAATATTTAACTTACTCATTTCTTTTTTAAATGGTGCTGAGCGTTGAAACCATTAGCACCATTTAAAAAAGAAATGAACATGTTAGATAAGTTCTCTACCATTAAGCTGTACTCCCATCCCTCAAAGTATTTGAAGGGGAATACAAAGGATTGAATCCAGAAGCATACTGCTTCTGTGATACACCCCCAGCTTTATTTATTTATTTATTTACTTATTTACTTATTTACTTACTTACTTACTTACTTACTTACTTACTTACTTACTTACTTACTTACTTACTTACTTACTTATTTGCAGTATTGCTGGATTAGTTAACCCTAACAGAGGAGGAAGACCTGTAGTCTAGAATTTGTTCCTGAGAGGGAATAAATTCCCCTCCTCATGGCATCTTGTTGGAGGGATCCGAAGTTTATCTCAGTGGTCACCAGGCTGTATGCATAGCATCGTGGAGGTAAGGAAAGGGGCAGGATAGCTGTAAGTGAGTAGATGCTCCTGCTGGAGAGGGAGTTAAGGTAATGTCTGGTTGGGTTGCTTTTCCCTGATGAATTTCTCCACTAGTAAGGTGACTCATGATGAAGACCATCCATAGAAAACCATGCACATCACTGCAAGAATTCTCAGTATGAGTCTTTTAGCAGTAACAGAACTAGACTGGAGAAGAGAAAGACCTACTTCACATACTCACACAGACAGCAGAAATGTCTCAGAGATAAACTCATTCCAACTTATTTATCCCAAGCAGCCAGCATCACAATTTATGTTGAGGGGAAAAGAGGGTGACCATATTTATGTTAGCTTTACAATCAATGTTTAAATTAGACAAGTAAAGTTTCTGTACTAAAATCAGTAGAAAGTTATGGCAAGTAGCAAGTGCCATTAAGGAATACAAGAGTGAGATTTGACTCATCATGATTGAAAGACTTGATTGGAATAAAAAATAAAACTATTTCCTGTTTATGCTCTTGTTGAGGTATTGTATACAAGTACCCAATGAAATATAATACTACATTTCACACTAAATCTACTGAGTCATGTGCTTATCTAAAATCCTAATTTCATGGGATTTTACTTCATTTCAATATAAAATTTCACCTAGCCCCTCAGTTTTGATAAAGCAGCCTTTTTAACAAACTGAATTGACCTTCTCTTAATTAGCAACATATAATATGAACTCTTCAAGTCTTTTCCAGTGATATGAACTCAGGTTGTCTCCTATTATTTTCCTGGAAGTTCTTCTGAGAAACATAATATTAAAAAATGTCATCTAAGGAATATTATGTCCCCCTAGACTAGGTAATTTAAGTCCTACCTTTGGATTATGCTACACTAGTTGAAGTATACTTTGATTACAAAAACGTATCTCTTTTAGAAATCTGTCACAACTTCAACTTCAGAGTCATTTCTCAAGCATCTTTGAATTTATTTTATGAAATAATTGTACAAAATTCTCTTCTATTTTTTGGTAAAATATATTGCTGATATTATTTGATGCATTGCTCAGTGTGATCCTAATATGAGAAATATCTTCAACTTAGTGGAAGGAAAAGTTTTCTCTTGATGTGTATTTTTTATTCTCAATGATGAGAATATTACAATGATCTAAGTTTCCTTTGTTATCTTTGATGCCAGAAAGTTCAAAGTAAAATTTGTAACTCTATCAGGCCAAGTGTTTTAAGGAGTAGAACATATTTGCATTTCTAATTATTATTGAACTTGATCCCTCTATTATCATTTTATTGTAAAGTTTGGAGGAGCATCTATTTGTAAAGAAATGCAGTATGATTAAATAAATTAGGTTATGTCTCTGTCCCAGGAAGTGTGTGTTCAGAAGACCATAAGTTGATCTTCCAATGTTAACTTGATTCATATTAGAAGTATTTTCCAAAGATTAGCAGCTAAAAACTGTTTGAGAATTAAAATGAGTCCAAAAGTGTTATTTTCATTCATTAGTTTATCAACATTAACTAGTCTGTGTTGTATATCCCACTAAATTTAAAACTAAAAGTATTGTTTTAGCACTGTTATTTTCAGTTAATTTAAAAAATCTTATTTCTGGTTTTTAGTCTATGTATCATTACATGTTGTAAAACTCAGAAGATCCTCCCATCAGTGCCCAGAAAAATTATCCCCAGTATCAAAAAGACAATTATAGCAAGTGCAGAACATTTTATGGAATAACAGAGAAAACTAATCACATTTTAACTAAGAATCCAAAACAAGGAAAAGGGGAGTCAATGGCAGAGAAGTGACAGCTTGCTGTACTGGAGATTGAACTGGGCCTCACACATGCCAAGCAAGCACTTTAATATTGAGCTATACTCAAGCTCTTTTTAGTTCTTATTCTGAGACAGGTCTTGCTAAATTTCCCAAGCTGGGCTTGTACTTGCAATCCTTGCACTTCCACCTCCGTAGTACCTGGGGTGCAAACCTGCACCACTATGCCCCTACTCACTATCCATCAGTGATTTTACACATGGCTTCCTATAGAGATAGAGACAAACACAAATTAATTATATTGATGCTCTTTCTTTTCTTATTTTAAACAAATGAAGGTGGATAGGTACCTTAAAAAACATCCATGATTGGAGCAGATGCATGCACAAATGACAACTGCTGGATAAAAAATGTTTATCCAGTCAACTAGTTCATTCTCTAGTTTAACAATATTGGCTGACCTGTACTGTATAACCCAACAAACTGACAACAAAAGCATTGCTTTAGTACTATAAAGAGATAGCCTAGGTATAACTTTAAGGGCTTCTATTAAGTTAATCATAAAACTATAGGCACCCATGAATTATCAGCCATAAGAGAACTCTGGTACAAGCTAGGGGATGTTTAAACAATGATAAAAATCATCCATAAATAGCCAGAGTGGCACTGTACTTCCGTACTATATGGTCATCAGATGTTCAACGCTATAACTTGCTAAGTATTAGGGGGACAATGTAATAATTTGTTGACTGATAAAAATGCCTGTGGTCAAGTTGCTATTTTCCTTGTTAAGCAGTGTAATATATCTACTGTGGGTTTCCAAGAGATTTAAGTCCACAAATATATTCTTGACTCTGCTTCTGCCATTGCATAGAACAACACAATCACAACTGATTTATATCCAGAGAGGTGAATGACTCTGGAAATGTTTTCTTCCTACTGTGTGTAGAACAAAAGGGTTGCAAAATGATCTCAGAAAAAAATGCTAAAAAAGCCAAATATTTGAAAGAAAGACAAATTTTCACCCTTTTGCTCAAGGTCTTTGTCTTTTTTTCCTAGAGATCAATTAATTTTGAAATAATTCACAGCTGGGCATGGTGGCACACACTTGTAATTCAAGAACTTGGGAGGCTGAGACAGGAGGATCTGGGTTCACAGCCAACCTCAGCTACTTAGTGAGGCTTTCTGCAACTTAGTGAGACCCTGTTTTAAAGTAAAGAATAAAAAAAAGGAGTGGGGGTGTACTTGGAGGTAGAATGCCCCTGGGTTCAATCCCCAGTACCGCAAAAAAAAAAAAAAAAGAAATAATTTACTTTGTTTATGTATCCTACAAATTCAATAATATCTATTTTTAAAAGGCCTAAATAACAAAGTGCTCCATTCAGTGAATAATTTAATCTAATGTTTCATTTCTACTTCTTTTCCTATCATTTTCCAAATTTTTACTAAAATATAAGCTATATCATTAAATTTGATGACTTACAGTGTAATGACCTTTGAGTAGCCTGACCTTTGAAGGCCATTAAAATAGGAAGAGCAAGCCAGGCATAGTGGCTAGCCTGCCCAGGAATTTAGTGAGGTTCTTAGCAACTTAGTGAGATCCTGCTTCAAAATAAAAGAAAATAGGACTAGGAGGATATAGACTGCAGGTAGAATACCCCTGGGTTCAATTGCTAGGACCACAAAATAAATTAATTAAATTAAATAAAAAAAGAAGTCACAGCCTTGTGAAGGGAAAAAAATACTGAATATAAATTATAGTATAATGGGCAGTCTTACCATACCATGAAAATGTAGAGGAAAAGCACCTAATTGTCTTATGGAGATTAAGGAAGGCAATTTAAAGATTATACCTACACAAATACTCAGTTGCGTGCAGTGTGTGAACACATGCTTGAAAATTATATATATATGTATAAAATTTACTTTTCATAAGTTAGATAGTATCAAGTTAGCTGATATGCCTATATAATGAAAAAATATGCTGTCTCAATTAACGGTTGATATTTGTAAATGACTCACTTTTTAGAAGAAAAATGTCACATAATTTAAAACTGTTAATGATTTTCTAATCTCTAATGTAGTTTCTCTTCTTCTTCTTCTTCTTCTTCTTCTTCTTCTTCTTCTTCTTCTTCTTTTTCTTCTTCTTCTTCCTTCTCCTCCTCTTCCTCCTCTTCCTTCTCCTTCTTCTTCTTTCTCTTCCACTTCCTTTTCCTCTTCTTTTTCTTCTTTTTGTACTGGGGATTGAACCCAGGTACATTCTGCCTCTGAGCTACACCTCCAGCCCTTTTTCTTTCTTTATTTTTATTTTGAAACAGGGTCTCACTAATTTATTGAGGCTGGCCCTGAATCTTCCACCCACCTGTCTCAATCTCTTAAGTATTGGGATTACAAGCATGTGTCATCACACCCAGCTTGTCATGTATTCTCAATAGATGACTTATAGTTAATACCAAAGAAAAACTTTCATTATATGCATGACAGAGTGAAAACCATTTCACATTAGTTTTAAAACTATTGATGTTAAGCCAGGCATGTTAAGGTGGCACATGCCTATAATCCCAGTACTTGGGAGGCTGAGACAGAAGAATCACAAGTTTGAGGGCAACCTGAGCAATTTACTGAGATTTTGTCTCAAAATAAAAAAGTAATAAGAGCTGGGGGTGTAGCAAAGTAGAAGAATGCTCCTGGGTTCCATCTCTGATATCCCCCTCACACACACACATACACACACACACACACACACACACACACACGCACACACACAAAATTGGTGTTAATCCTAGTTTGACAGTTCATTATATGATTTTGACTAGGCCATTTAAGTTAATTAAACCTAGTTTCTTCACTAGAAACATGAAGAGGTTGAGTAGGATAGTTTTTTAATTTCTTTCTAGATTAAGACAACTGGCCTTTCTAAAAATTCTGGTTTATATTAATTTTTAAATTATCTTAAGACAATAGCTTTTAAATTCTCACTCCTAGAAAGTGCTTATGAATTTTTTTTGCTCTTGTTTCCTATAGAGTTTCTTTGTCCTACTAGTTACACAAACCATCTCTCTCATACTGGCCAAGACTCGTCAGACTGGTTCTATTTGTATCATCGGTGACTTTTTTTCTTGCCTGGATCTAGCCTACAAAGTCACTGATGGACCTGGAGACACACATTTGACTGTAGACTTCAGTCTCCACAGGACTCTCCTTGCTGGTCAGCAATGTATCGGTGAGTTCCCTTTGCCTTCCTGTCTTAAAGTGGTTTGTAGTATAAAGTGGAATAAACTACACCAAAGACTGTGTAGATTTCTAATTTATCATCTTTAATATAGAGAAATATTTTTGTGATATTTCACATGACATTATGTCAAGACAGATTTCAATTATTTCTGTATTGGTGTTCCTTTCCCATCCCACCATGTTTTTCTGTTCATTCTTGGAAGGACTCTACAAAATGTAAAGGTACTTGGTGTCTGATAGCTGTCATTCATTTTGTTTCAAGAAAAATAGAAGATGGTTTTTAACTTGGGCTTTATCTTATTGAGAAAATACTCTTATTTCAGAAAGTATATGTGAGAAAAATAGAAATCTGAAGTCATGCAGCCGGCATGGTGGTGCACGCTTGTAATCCCGGCATTTTGGAGGCTGAGATCAGAGGATCTGGGTTCGCAGCCAGCTTTAGCTACCTAGTGAGGCGCTGCGCAACTTAGTGAGACCCTGTTTCAAAATAAACAATAAAAAAAATAGGGCTGGGGGTATAGCTCGGAGGTAGAATGCCCCTGAGTTAAACCCCCAGTACTGCAAAAAAAAAAAAAAAAAAAAAAAGAAGAGAAATCTGAAGTCATGCAAATAAAATTATCTTAAATTTGTATAAGTTTAAAGTTCTAAAATTATAGGTATTTTGAAAGAATAAAAACAATTTAAGATGATTGTATGACTTAATTATTATAGTCATATTTTAAAAATAAATCCAATGGTGTGCCTGACCACAATCTATTGCTTTCTCTCAATTGTTTTCTTTCTTACTCCTTCTCTCTCTTTCTTCCTTCCCTTCTCTCTATTGTTTGCTTTCAAAGTTAGAAAAAACTAGTAGCAATGTTTTAGTGTACTAATTTGGATGAAAATAATTAAATACTCAGATTTAAATTTATTTTCTATGACATATTGGAATATAATTTTTTTTTTATTAATTCTTACTTTGAGAAGAAAACCATTAAAAAAGTGTGAAGCTTCCAATTAGAATCAGGTCTTTACTTAATGGGAACAATAGGTTCTGACATTGACAGCAAGAAGTTCAGCCTACTTTTAATGAGAAGTTTAATACTCTTCTATATCTGTCAATGAAGCAACTAAGAGCCACAGATACTACAAACTGAGTCAAATTTCTCAAGGCCACTTGCATGTTGCAAGCCTCTTTATAATCTATAATGTCTTTGTGTCCAGCCCTTTTTCCCTTATTATCTTTAGTAATTTTACTATAGAAAATAATGCTTCAAGAAAGCTCCTACCAAGCTCAGCATGCTAAGTAGATTCTAAGGCTCCTCTACGTTAGATCTGAGTAAGTCTGGATTTGGTTCTAAATGTGTAGAGAAGCTATAATGAGGGCGCATTGGAGTGAATGCTTCTAAGAATAGTTGAAGTCCTGCTTCACAGTAGATGGGAGTTATTGCTTAAGGAAAGACAAAAACTAATCAACTAGCCAACAGCCAAAAATATCTTCCTGATCTGAAAACTGTAAGAAAGATGAAGCAGGTCTATGTGTGAGGGGCCTCCATGAGAGGAAATGTTAAGGAATTGGGCTAGAGTGGAAAAAGACCCAGCTTCATATACACATCGGATGGAGTAAGTGTTCCAAAAGGAATTATCTGAAGCAAGAGGTATAGTTGAAATATAATAGACAATTTCTATTGAGGGGCTTTGGTTTGTAAGTGGAAAGCATGCAAGAACCAGGCAGAAGTTATGTAAAATACTAGGCTCCTTCATCTTCAGCCACATTTCTGATAGCCTCTTCCCCTATTCTGCCTAAACAAGAATAACTTTTTTAAGAATTTTTTTTTTTTTTTGTTGGCAGTACTGGGGATTGAACTCAGGGGGATTCTACTTATGAGCTATATCCCCAGCCCTATTTTTTGTTCTTTATTTGGAAACAGGGTCTCACTAAGTTGCAGAGGGCCTCACTAGGTAGCTGAGACTGGCGGAGAACCCGGATCCTCCGATCTCAGCCTCCCAAATGCTACTAGCTAAACACTATTCTTCTTATGCTGCTATTTTCCCCAAACTCTTATTTTATACTTTTCTTTGAACATAAAGAAATAACCACACCAGAAGGTTAAAGAGAATTTTACCCGAAACAAGTTTAGAGTAAAGAGGTTCCGGAAAACAATGCATTTACTGAATATATTTATTGTGGTGGGGTGTGTGCTATTATGTTCATCAGGCATGTAATAATTAAAGGCAAGCAGATTAAATTTCTAAGGATTAGCAGGGACACATATTTATATAAATGAAGGTGAAATGACTAAAATTCAAATGAAACAAAATACTCAACTCTAATTTTTACTTAAGAATAAGCTCTCAAAATATGGCTCAAATGCTTCTTGCATTAGACACACTGACTACTTATTAAAAATAGAGATGTCCAGCTCCAAGATCAAAAATTCTAATTAATCTTTAGTTGAGGCATGGAAATAATATTTTAAAAACTTACACATGATAATTTTTGTATGTGGTAGAGTTTGAGAATAACTGATATGAGTCTACATAAAAAGAAAGAAACTTGTAAGGCTGAAAGAAAACATAAATGAAATTTATGTTTCATTTAATTTATGTTTCAGTCATTAAGAGGTCATGCCTTTGTTTTGTTTAAACTATCATAATGATATCTGATGGGAGGTGCTCTGTTCCTAGTCACCTTTCCCTCCAAGGGAGACTGAGTACTTATTTATGCAACACAGTGATGATTCAGGAGGTGAGGGTAATTTCAGAAGGTACAGAAGCTGAAGAGAGGTCACAGATATTATTTGGATAGTTCATGTCAAACAGAAAGAGGCTGGTCTTATTTGTATCTGAAAAAAACTGCATGTTTACAGGAAAAATATCAACATAAAACTACTGTGGCAATGTCACCCCTAAAATTAGTCAGTGGTGGTGCTGAAGGGTCTCTCCATCCAAACATAATTATGTTACAGATATTCAACATGTACTCATTCCTTTTTCAACTAAATCAACCTTGACCCATGTAACAACTTTTAGTGAGTTCTCATTGTGTCTACATCCTGTGTGGACTCATATTGTGGGATTTTTAGACTGTTTCATTGAATTTTGGTAATGTTTTCAGGATCAGTTATTGTTGTCACCCTTTTAAAAAGATAAAATGACCATTGCTCAGATTGTCTTGACTTAGGAAGCGTTGGATCCAGAATCTGACCTTGATGTTTGTGGTTTTAATGTTCAGGCTCTTTTTCCTATAACACATTGTCTACCATGTGTGGGAAGCTAAATGTAGGGCCTTTGGAAAGTGTATATTATAACAGAGAAATTGAAAGCACACACACATATATACGTAGGGAAAATGTGAATTTGTAGGCAAAGAAACAGATAATATAAAGATTAATAAATTGTACATATATATGTTGAGAGGGGAAGAGTGAAGATATAATTTTACTTTCACTAATAGGTTTTTAAATGCTCTGATTTGCTTTACTTAATTTCCATAAAGCTGCCTTTATATTTAACTAAGAGAAGCATGCGAGCTGATTCATCTTATCTCAAAGGTGAGCATCGACAGAGTATAGCACTTTGATTACATCATCAATGTATTCTAGAAAAGTGTTATGACATTTGTTATATTGTAAAAGTTGAGTCCATCTTAGTATAGCATTTCTGAAGAACTAATTCATTAGTCAGTAGTAACTATTACTGTGTAATGCACCTTTGTTATTCTGTCATTGTATTTTTTCCTCTATAAATGTGTCACTGATTTGACATAAAGAGAAAATAAGTAGAAACATTCAAGAAATCCGAACACAGCATATGTCTCTAAATCAGCCCTGAGATTTTATAAGCATGCCCAATGGCTTTAGCATCCTGCATGATATGGCTAGTTGAACAATTTTGAAGCAGGAAGGATGAGTTCTGTTTTCATGGTACTATCAGGGTTAGGATTTAGAGGAATTTTGTTAAGAAGTTATTCAAGCATACTCCCTTGGGCCTACTCTTTGAAAATAATGAATGAGAACTGTAAACAGTGCTCTCACAGATTCAGGCATAATATACTAAGTTTGGGATCAGTGGATTAGAAATTTAGACATATTTCAGAGGTTAAAGAAGGATAAATAGGCTGTACAACATGTTAGGACCTACATTCCTAGCCCAACCTTGTAAGCCCAACCTTCTCCCAGTTACATACATGCCTTATGTGGGTGGGTGATTTCTGAGATGTTTAGAATTGTACTTCTAAGATAATAAAACTAATCTTAGGATAATCCAAAACAATAAATAGGCATCATTAAATTCTACCTTGCAACCCTTCATCTAAAGATATCCAATGATATCTCTTATTTGAAGCTGCAAAAGCAAGCACAGGATTTAGCACTTTGTTTTAAGTTGAATCATGAGTTGGTACAGAACAAAATAATAATTGCTATTGTTTCTTTCAAACATACTATGTGCCAACTTCTGTCCTAGAATATCATGTGTACTGAATCTTTTTTTTTTTTTTTTTTTTTTTTTTTGTGGTACTGGGGATTGAACTCAGGGGCATTCTACCTCCAAGCTATACCCCCAGCCCTATTTTTTATTCTTTATTTTGAAACCGAGTCTCACTAAGTTGCGGAGTGCCTCACTAGGTAGCTGAGGCTGGCCACGAACCTGGATCCTCCAGTCTCAGCCTCCCGAATGCTGGGATTACAAGCGTGCGCCACCACGCCCGGCTTTGTACTGAATCTTTTTAAGAACCTATGTTTATATTATTATATCCATTCGATGAGGAAACTGAGGCTTAGACAGGAACCATTTTTGCCCAGCGATAAACAGCAGAACTGGGAATTAAACTGTGTCTATATGACTCTATGCTTTTAATCATGATGCTGCATCATCCTTACAATATCTCTTTTGTTTGTATAGGTGGTTCTCACATCATTCTGGTTTAACTGCCTTGTGGTCTTAAAATATACCAAATTTATGTTTTTAAGGATTAATGTTATTATTAAAAAGTAATCTTTGAAATCAACCTCTGGAGCTGGTAGACAGGAAGCATTGCTGTCTGTATCCTACAAAGCATGGAAATACTCCAAAATTAGATAGTTTGCTTGTGGCTAAAGAATAGATGAGTCAGCTGGTACTGGAGATAGAATCTGTCCTCTCATTATACCCATACTCTGCATCCAGTATAGTCAGGTAGAAGAGTTAAATTAATATAGATGAATACATGACACAAGAATTATTGTTATTACTAATACTATATGAACTTGTATAAAATATATGACCCTTTTTAAATTGGCAAAAATTATATGTATTTGTTATATGTAGCATGCTATTTTTAAACACCGTAGAATAGCTGCATAGAGCTAGTTAACATATGCATTATCCCACATAGGTTTTTTTTTTTGTGGTGAGGATACTTAAAATCTACTCACTTAGCATTTCCAAAAATATGATACATGGTTAGTAACTGTATTCACCATGTTTGCACAATAGATCTCCTGAACTTATTCCTCCTAGCTAACTAGCATTTTAAAATTAGTTATTGCATGTTGAAAGCTTGTTATGTCACTTATGATAAAATCCAGAGGATAGATACAGTAGGAATAAATACATTTCCTGATGCATATTCAGTTACAACATATATGTTTTTCAGTGGTGCTTGTCAACAACACGATGAGGCAGATCATTTTAATTAATATTACTATGACTTTGTGTGTGTGTGTGTGTGTGTGTGTGTGTGTGTGTGTGTGTGGTACTGGGAATTGAACTCAGAGACATTCTACCTCTGAGCTACATCCTCAGACCAATTTTATTTCTTATTTGTAAACAGGATCTCACTAGGTTGCTGAGAGCCTCACTAAATTGCTGAGGCCGTCCTTAAATCTGTGATCTTCCTGTCTCAGCCTACCAAGTACTAGGATTACAAGCATGTGCCACCACACTTAGCTTTACCATGACTTCAACAAAAGGAAATTAAAATTTAGAAAGACTGAGTCTTCCAAAGCTCTGTTAGTGATTGGTGGAGCTGCAGTTTTGTTTTGTCTTTTTTATTTTATTTTATTTTTTATCAGTAGTAAGAGTTGAAACCAGGGGCACACTACCACTGAGAGGTTATACCCTCTCAGCCCTTTTTAAAAAAATTTTCATTTTGAAATAAAAGGGTCTTACTAAGTTGCTTAGAGTCTTGCTAAGATGCTGAGGCATGCCTCAAACTTGCCATACTCGTGCGTTAGCCACCCAAGTACTGAGATTACAGGTGTATGTCACAGTGCCCAGCTTGGAACTACAGTTTGAATATATATGTTCTAACTCCAGCTCAATGATTTTTAGTCCTTCTTCCTGTCTTTACCATGCCATGATCCCTGGAATCATAAGCTCCCTTGATTAAGCAGAGTTAACTTTCCTTGCTCTTCAAACAATTAGCTTAATTTTTACTTTTATTTTTATTTATTTATTTTTTTGGTACTAGAAATTAAACCTGGGGGCTCTGAGCTACATTCCAACCATTTTTATTTTCTATTTTGAAATAGAGTTTTGCTAGGTTACTGAGGGTCTCACTAAGTTTCAGATCTTGGCCTCACATCTTTGATTGATCCTCTTGTCTTAGCCTTCTAAGACTTGGGATTACACACATGCACCAGCATGCCCAGCTCAATTTGCTTAATCTTACTGTTTCAACTTTTCTAATCAAGAAAATATTCAAGATAATAAATGGATACATTTAAGATATTTCAAACCAGCCAAATTATGCAGTACATTGAACCATCACTAAGCACTTGGACACATATTACTGGACTCAACAACAAAGCTAGGTTTGGGCTTCATAGAGTTATAAATTTTTGCACGAAACTGTATACATGATGACTGATAATAGGCAGATTCCTGTCTCATAGATTCCTGGCACTCAACATTTCTAAATATGAGTTTCTTTCTTCTTTCCTTTTTTTTTGTGGTAGTCGGAGTTGATCCTAGGGACATTCTAACTCTGAGTTACACTGCCGGCCATATTTTACTTTATTTTTTATTCTGAAATAGGGTCTCAAAAAGTTATAGAGGGCCTCACTAAGTTGCTGAGGCTAGCTGTGAACCTGCTATCCTCCTGTCTCAGCCTCCCAAGTACTAGGATTACGAGCATGCACCACCACGCCTGGTGAGTAATGAAACCTTAAGAATTAACCAGAATTATAATGAAAATAAATAATTTTTAAAAGAAACATGGAACATTAGCTTTGGTGGAATTAAAAGAGCATCTTGATCAATTTATGTCTTCACTGATGTTTAACAAATGAAGAAAATGAGAGCACACACCATACATGTTGGAGGGCAGGAGATACTGGAACTTATGTGATATTGAATATACTCTAAGATTTCTCACTGCTCCAACTAAGACTAAGACACAGGCCACTAGTGGATCTTCCAGTTCAGAGCTACTTGTACTATATCATGTCAACTCTCAGGTCTCTAGACAAGTCTTGAGGAAGATTTGGTAGGAAGACTGCTAATGTTACAACATGTTTCTGGAAGTCTGAAGCTCTACATTAGCATCCATAAGAGTGTCTCTAACTCAGGTTTTTACAGTGTTTTTCTTTTGATATCTCTCCACGACATAGCACGGTGCTGTTCATTCTTATGTTTCTGCCACATTTTCAGTTTGTGTAGTTCCCTATGACTGGCTGCAATGATATGCCTTGTTTAGTTTGCTCTAGGAAGCTGCTGCTTTTAAATTTGCTTACTCAGAGCATGCCAACTTATTGTCTTGAACTGAAAAGAGTGCGAGGAAAGAAAAACAAACATCAGTGGTACTAAAAGTTATAATAGCTCAATTTGTAAGTCTACATACCTATATGTAATTACTTAATGATTTCCTTATGCTTTTTTGCATCCCTTCTGTATATAATTATAAATTTCTAGAGATTAGGCAAAGTGTCAACCTAAATACGCAGTAACCTATGCTATACCATATCTTGTTAGGAACTAAATAAAGACCTTGATGATAACACAGTGAAGATCAGAGGCATTCCTTACTGCTGAGTTACCACTATTATTTATATAATATGCCAATCTAACAACCTTCACACTTCACAACCTCCTTTTACAAAAGGTTGGAGAAAAGATGCTATCATTTGAATTTTATGGTTGGTTAAACATAGGAATGGTCAAATTATGGGTTTTGCTTAGGTTAACAGTTAAGTAGTCAGATTGTCTATGATGATATTTACTAAGAATTTACCAGTTGCTTAAGGATTACTACATTTCTCAAAGTCCAGTTTTATGCTTACTATTTTAATATTCTTTATATATTTTATAATGTGATAATGCCTTTGAGAACCATTTAAATAACTACTATGGAAGTGTCATACTGCTTTGTATCTGAATAATTTCACATAAGCATCCCACTGCAGACATCAAATTGCTTTTACTGAGTAGCAATTGATGTAATATTTCCACATCAAGGGACATACTAAGAGTATTAGAGAGTTAATTTTCATTCCTATTAAGAATAATAGAAACTATAGTTCATTGCATTACATACTATCCTTTTTCTTTTTTTGTAGCATTGGGGATCGAACACGGGGTGTTCTATCCTAAGCTACACTCCAGCCCTTTTTATTTTATTTTTTATTTTGAAACAGCACCTCACAAAGTTACCATGTGTTGGCCTTGAACCTGAGATTCTACTGTTTCAGCCTTGCAGGTACTGGGATTGTTATGAGGACCTACAAAGTGCATTGCTGCTCAACAATTGCTTTGCTTTTGTCTTATGGGTGCCATGAAAAACATATCTGAAAAGGATTTTTTATTCATTTGCTTGTTTAGTTTTGTTTTTGAGCTGGCTGCTAGAAAGCTATCAATTTTGTGGCCTGATTTAAGGAAATATATATGTGAGTTATATTACATATATATTAGTACCATTTCTATTTTATGTTTTCACTTATGTTTTGCTGTCTTCTTATATCCCTAAATTTAATTTAGTAATCCTACACACATACCACACACACACACATTATATATATATATATATACACACATACATATATGCATATATATACACAGACATATATATGTCTATATATATATATAGAAAGATATGTGGTATGTATATCTTTATAGAATAACAAATCAGCCTTGTACAAGGTGGGAGATAAATAAAAACCATTTATGATTAAAAACAATGAATTTCTCACCATTCATATTGGTGTCATAAGAAGAAAATGGAAGTAGTTGTCTGGCAATTAGATCATAACTTGGCTATAATTATAACTTCCTTACAAAAACTATTCATAATTATTATTACAAGGAGTAAACACATTATAATTCAATCCAAGTGCCTGAGCCTGGCTGATGTTATTAGATACTTTATAGATGTGTTCTGTGTATCAATAGATAGAAGAGAAAAATATTATTTGCAATTTTATAAGGAGTAATTTGCTTGTATTTCTTCTTTAAAAACAGCAACAAAAACATATGATTCATGAACACATACAAAATCTTATTTTGTTTATACCATGGGTATTTTTATAGTTTTGTTCTAGAAACATAAGAAAACGTGAAGATCTAACCTAGACCTGCTGGCATGAGCTTTCCATAAAGTAAAATGCAGCTGAAGCCTCTGTGTGGATAGGACAAATAGGTCCTATCAACTATATGAATTAAAGAAGTGCAAATACTAATAAATACTGAATAAACAGTTGTTAATTGGTATTTTATATCTTAAACACTGACTTAGGAGATTTGCAATACCATAAGATTCTGTTATTTTTTTCTTTTATTTTTGATCTTGCAACTACAGACATTTAATAACAAGTGTCTCCTAAAATAAATGTCCTTTTATTTGCCTTTTCCATTTTCTTTAATATGTTGACATTTTATAGTAGATAGAATATACATTTGGGAAAACATGTATTTTAAATGCAGTTTAAATAAATGTTAAGTGAGATTAGCCAATCACAAAAAGTGAAGGGTCATATGTTTTCTCTCATATGTAGAAACAAGAAAGTAATTGGGATAGTGTGACTTTAGGTAATGGAGGAGAAACCCCAGTGGAGCAAGAGAGGTGGTCTAGGGGAGGGTGGAAGTGAGAAAAGGGAAAATTAATGAAAGAAACAATTCCATTGATGTTATATACATATGTGAGAATACCAACGTCAATCTCAATATCATGTATGAGGAAGGGGAAAGGGGAGGGAGTCAGGAGGTGGAGTTCACCAAGTGCTGTGTGCACGTATGTCACTACCACTTTGAACTACATTATGATGTGAGACTACAATGCACCAGTAAATGTAGAGAAAGTTAAAAAGTTGGAAAAAAAACAACCATAAATCTCAATCATTATGTGAAGTGTTTTATTAAAGTTAGGCTTTACTTAAATAATATTCTTCATAGTGTCTGACATGTCTTTCCTTTCTGTGTAATATTCCTAGTTCTCTTTTAGAACCAAGGTGGACTCTGAGTACATTGAGAGACTGAAAACCAAATTATGATATAAAAAATGATTGATTCAATTTAGTTTACTTCAATTCAATTCATTTACTTCTATGTACATTTCCTGAGTACATAGTAGGAGAACATACAGAGAAATAAGGCTCAGGCCCAGCCCCAAATAGCTCAAAATGTACACTTCAAAGTGATACTCAGGAGTAAATGGAGCGACCAGAGAAGGGTTTTTGAATCGACCCTCAAATATACACAAGGCTTTTATGAATCAAGCAAAGAATAAACTCTAAGTTATTACTCATAGGAGGTAGAGCAAAGGCAAAGAACTCAAGTGAAGGAGGAATGCTAGAATAAAGGAAGCAACGTGGTTTTAAAGTAGCCTATGCTTTTATTTATATCTCTTCTACAAAGACAACATACTGTAATAGGGAATGATTCAAAGACTGGGGAACCAGAAGAGAAACTAGTCATCATTGCATTAAAGCAGAAGTTTTAGTGAGAATTTCCAGATTAAGTTTAGTGGTAGTGGGACTGGAAATGCGCTATTAGATTTGCCATGGGGGTGAGAGTAGAACATGAAAAGATCATGATAGTTTCTCAACAAAATTAACATTGGCTGGTAGACTATCTTGTAAGCCAACTGCCAGTAAACTATGACAGAGATTCTTCAGAAGAACAAAACTATTTTGTGACAGGTGAAAAGCATCAGAAACTTAAGTTTGAGTCTACAGAAATGAAGTTTCACTAGAACACAGTCATGCTGACTTGATTGAGTTTTGTCTATGGCTACTTTTGTGCTACACTGGCAAAGACAAGTAGTTGCAGCAGATACCCCATAGCCTGGAAAGCCTAAAACAGTTATTATTTGGACCTTCACACAAAAGTTGGCTGAAACTCTGGCTTAAGAAGCTGATAGTAATTAGCAATTCTTTTTTTTTTTTTTTTTTCCTCTTCTGGGAATTGGACCCAGGGTATTCTACCACTGAGTTGCTGAGCTTTTTTTTACTTTGAAGCAGGGTCTCACTGAGTTGTTGAGGGCCTCACTAAATTGTTGAGGTTGGTCTTGAGCTTGAAATCCTCCTGTCTCAGGTTCCTAAGTACTGGGATTATAGGTGTGCACCATTACACCCATCTGATACTAATTTTTGGAACCACTAATTTTAATGAACATGTTCATTAAAACAGTTCAGCTTGACTAAGCTGTTGAAACATGGAAAGTGAGAATATTAGTGATCCTTTCTATTAGGAAGAATGAACAAAAAATTGGAGATCCACTTTTTTATTTTATTTTACCTTATTTTTTTTTTTTACAGGGGATTGAACCCAGGGGATTCGATTTCCTCAACTCTTTATATTTTTAATTAATAAATTAATTTATTTATTCATTTTGTGGTACTGGGGAATGGACACAGGGCATTCTACCTCTGAGCTACACCCTCAGCCTTTTTTAAGTTTTTACTTTCAAACAGGTTCTTGCTTGGTTGCTGAGTCTCACTACGTTGCTTAGGCTGGTCTCAAACCTGTATTTCTCCTGAATCAACCTTGCAAGTACTGAGATTATAGGCAAGCACCACCATGCCTATCTTATTTTTATTTCGAAACAAGGCCTTGCTAAGTGGCAGAGGGTTACCTAAATTGCTGCGGCTGGCTTTAAACTTGCAATCCTCCTGTTTCAGCCTCCCAAGTAATGAGATTATATATATGTACCACCATGCCCAGCAGAGACCCCCTACTGATTAGCAGATAGTGGTGGTGTTGTGTAAGGGGCTTCTTCTGGCCAACTTCCTTTTGAAGAGCTGGGTGGCTTGTAATCCCAGTACTTGGGACACTGAGACAGGAGGATTGCAGGTTTGCAGCCGTTCTCAGCTACTTAGTGAGACCCTCCACAACTTAGTGAGACCCTGTTTCACAATAAATAATAAAAAATAGGGCTAAGGGGGTGTAGCTCAAAGGTAGATTGCCTCTGGGTTCAATTCTCAGTAACACACACACACACACACACACACACACACACACACACACACACACACACAAGCCAAACCAAAACAAAAACACCTTTCCTTTGAAACACTGAGATACTTGACTTATCACCTTCCAATGTTTTCCGTGAGACTTATTTGAAGTAGAAACTCCCGCCCTTTTTTGTTGTTGCTAGTTTTCTTTCTTAGCACTGTTTTTAAAATGATAATGATATGCCCCTATGCACCACTGGACATATTACTAGTCTTTTAGCCATTTGGGGGGTAATAAAATGTACGTGTACTTCAACTGCTATACTCATCTGTCTTGTACTTATTATTCATGTCCCCAAATTGGAAAAACAAAAACCAAAAAACTACAGTAAGAAAACAATTTGATACTACTGAAAGTATTAGATTCAATAAGTCTATTCAAAGATGAATTTAAGTGACAAGGTTTGGGTAAGTTTCAAGAGGTGAAAGAAACTTGTGATCTGGCAAGTATTTGTTTATATACAGTAGAAAGTTCATTACACACGTATTTGTTGGTATGTAGCATTGATGTATTCCATTTTACTAATATTCCATTTTACTAATATTTTGAGTATAATTTATAACCTTATCTAGTTTGGAGCAATTCAGTACTGAATTGCTTGCTGAGGGGGAAAAAAAAAGAAACAGGATAAGTTGTACCTCAGTAAAAGTAAGGAAAAAAAGAAACTGAATATTTTTGAAAAGCAATGCTGCAAGTTCCAGGAAAGAAGAGAGTATGTTTCAAATGACAAAATCTTAGTGATGTGCTCTTTGTCTTTATTATTAATAATTAAAGTAATCATGATAACCATTCTTTCTTGCTATTTGTACAATGATTTGATTTTCATTTGGAAGCACAAAGTACTAAAATATTGTATCATTTTTATCTTCACATAGCTCATCAGGTTAGGAGGAGTTTAGAAATCCCTGTGTTCTATATAAAGAAAATAAGAGAGAGAATTGAAACTGCTGATACAAGACTATATAATTAATAAGTTGGTAGCAGGACTATATAAGTTTGTGTGTGTGTATGTGTGTATGTGTGTGTGTGTGTGCATGTGTGTGTACTACTGAGAATTGAACCCAGGGGCATTCTACCTCAAAAATACATTCTTGTAATTATTTATTCAAAGTATTTTGGACTGGATTCTTTTTTTTTTTTTAATCTTTGCTCCATGCTGTGCCTCTTGTTTCCATCTAGGCCACCAAAAACAGTGTGTCACTAAAATAGTTGTGGGTGGTGGGGGACAGGAAAGAAGAGTACAGGGATACTTTGCACAAGATAATGATGTGTATATGGCCAAAGGATGCATATGATCATCCTCTCACTGTCTCTGTCTTTCTCTCTTGCTTAATTCAAAAGTTATGATATTGATTGTTAAAAAAAATTCATCACAAAACAAAACATACATAAATTAAAATGAAAATTTACTTTTTCTTATTCTGCTTCTTACTGTTAATATTTCGTTAATAATTTTTTATATATTTTGCTATACATACCTATGTAGTTTTATTATTTATCAAGGCCAGCATGTAGAATAACATATTATACTATAATATTTTTCAATAAATGGATCATTTAACTGTTAATACATGAAGATTTACCCTCATAAATTTAATGACTGCATTGCTTACTTTTCTGTCTTGATTAAAAGTTATTGTAAATAAAATACAGCTTTTCTTATGTTTCATAATTTTACATAGCAATCATGTACTTTTGATTGTTTTATCATGTTTTCTACAAGCATACATTTATATTATTTATCTGGCATGCACTGACATTAGAGGAAAAGTCCTTCCCTCCCTGTATCCCCTCCAAAGTTTTGCTTACGTCTGCTATGTGCATCCCCTTTCTTCTGCAATAGATGAACAGCAAGCATTCAGAGACGAAGGGACGAGAATCAGTTTGGGGAGCTTCTTAGGCACAATAGCACATAAAATAATAAACTCCTCATGGAGAAGTATTTTTTTATTCCAGCCAGTAATTGCCATCTAGGAACAGGTGTTTTAAATTCCACTCCAGGGAGAAATGGAGATGGAAGAGGTTGGAAGGGGAAGATGATGTTTCCCTGGCTGTGGTACCATAGGGAAATCAAAGAAACAAGGGAGGAGATCAAGTAGAGTCCCTGGAGCCTACCACTACATCCCTGTGCCTTCACCAGGGGCAGAGTCCTGTAGAGATGATGACACCATTAGCTTATGTGACGATGTTCCCTATTCAGTGTCCAGGCACTGCCAGGATGTAATGATGGGTGGCAAGATCTATATAATAATATTGGCATTCCACGTCCTATATCACCAGATAATGAGTCCTTTTGATTTCTGCAAGCAAGAAATTATTTATTGTGAAATGCTTTGCAGTTTGCAAAAAGTTTACGCAATCACAAGTTCATTTAGGGCCCCATAATGTTTTAGACAGAGTGAGTACCCTATGCCTTATTAGTAGATGGAAAAATTTAGCTCAGAATTTAAATGATCTGTTCAAGTCACATAGCTGGTAATGAATGGGTTGGACTTACAGTCTTCTTTTTTCTGATTCAATACCGAGTGCTCATCCAAAAGAGAATCACATGCCACTTCTCCCAGTCTTCCCAGTCTTCATGCACTAGACAGATAACTGTCTAGGAAAAGAGAAGCACATGTCACTTATTTTACTGGCAAGTGAAATACCTTTGAAATAGAAAATAATAGTGTCATGGTCAAACTCCTTAGTAGGCTCTGATTTATTTTTTATTTTCCTTGGCTTTTGGGTTTGCATACTAACCATTATAATCAAAGGGAACAGCAACTTACCTATCAAAAAAGCTAAGGTTGCCGGGTGTGGTGGCTCATACTTGTAATCCCAGTACTTGGGAGGTTGAGACAGGAGGAGCGTAGGTTCATAGCCAGCCTCACCAACTTAGTGAGGCCATCTGAAACTTAGTGACACTCTGTTTCAAAATAAAGAATGAAAAATAGGGCTAGGGGTGTAGCTCAGAGGTAGAATATCCCTGGGTTCAACCCCCAGTACTGAAAAAAAAAAAAAAAAAGCCAAAGTTGATCAATATGCTTCAGTAACATATCTTCTTAGAGACAGAATACATTGGTAAAATTGAGGGAACCACATACAGAAAGGATTTCCTGTAACATTACTGAAGCTTAGAGGTAAATATTAGCTCACAAACTGGTATTAGAAGGAGGCTCTGGCAATATCTTATATGTATTATCGAAGTTTGGTTTGGAAATAAATAAAAAAATTGGAAGGATAAGATAATTAGAGACTATTAGGAATCTAGTATTGTTTGAGCTACAATATATTTTAGATGCTCAAAATTCTAAAATTCTAGAAATGGGTTTTAAAACATGTAGGCCTACAGTGCCTAACTCCATAGCTCATACAAAGCCAGTTCAACAAGTAAATAGCTAACACATAGCACTTTCTACATGTCAAGCACTATTACAGGTGTTTATATATAGAGCCTTCATCAAATCCTTATACTAATCTTATGTGATATGCACTATCGTCTTCATTTTATGGAAGAGGAAACTGGGGCGCAGAGAAGTCAAATTATTTGCCTGAGATCAGACAGCCAGAACCAGGATTGTCCTCAGCATGTGGAGACCAGGTTTTATTCTAAACCAAGACAGTGTACTACCATCTGAATATTCTTTATTCCCCAGAAATAACTTTTTTGCCTGAGGAGTGGATGTAGTGTGCATTGAGATATAACCCATATATTTACTCTCTTCCTCAGACCAGCTGTGGTGAAGTCCAGGAAAAGACTTTGTTTGGAGCCCTGGGTTATTGGCCTCATCACCTTTATATCCCTGATTGTCCTGGCAGTGTGCATTGGACTCACTGTTCACTATGTGAGATACAGTAAGTATTAGTTGTCCTGGCATCATGTGATTTACCCCAAGTATCTCCTCCTGTACCTTCCTGTTTTGATTTGCCTCAGGTTTGTTCATGCATTATGATGATTCATTTCTAGGACAAAGAAATCTTTACTTATTCTGTCCCTGGCTTAATCCCGACAAGGCAAGGAGTACTCTTCCTTCTATCTTTGACATAGTAATGTATCCTGCTGGGAATAACTTGCTAGTTTTCATATTAATGAACTGATAATGAAGTCTTAAATAGGAGAGGACCACAGGTTAGCTAGAGTCCATTGTTTTAGGTCATAAGGTGATTATTTAAAATGATTCTAACTCATCAAAATCTTGACATCCCAATAAATCAATTGAATAATCAAGGTTCAGGGAAAAAAGTAGGCTCTATTTTGTACTAGGATATGGGAAAGATCATTATAGTGGTATATTGTTGGATAAGTGCTTATTTCTGTTACTTAAAATTTTATCTTGGGATATACTGTGATTAAAGAGGACAAGGATATGCTGAGAAGCTTAGTTATAAAGAGGTTCATTCTGCAGTTATCAGATATCTCATTGTCAGGTAAACTGCTGGTTACTATGTTATTATAAAGGTCTCCAGGGTACTTAGAACTATTCTTCCAGAGTATAACAAGTCTTCTGAAGTTTCCTTCTACTCTGCCTTGGGTTTTAATTAGTTGACTCAACTATGAGCTGTTAGTTTAATATCTACCTTTGCGACTAGATTGTGCTTTGCTGTTCAAGGCTCTGAAACCATAGAACTAATCACTTGATTCTAATTTAATTGGGAATTTGCTGAAGGTGCTTTCCTATAAAGAGAAAGAGTGATCATAATCTGATTATCTTTTTCCGCTATCCACACAAATTTAATCTCAATTTCCAAAGCAAGGTGAATCACTTCTGGATAGTTTAAAGAAAAAAATATTAAAGCAGAAATTTGGTTTGTATGGTAGAATTTGCTCCCATGAAATTCTTTAAGTTCGAGGTATGTTAATTTTGAGAACAGAGATTTCTCTGATACATTCTTTTTAATAAAAACAAATTGCTGAAAAAAACTTTACAATTTTTCAGGTCTCTTATGAATATATTGATTCTTATTATATTGCAAGCATCATAATTTCTCACCATAGATGCCAAAGATTATGGTTTCTTTATTTTTATATTTCCAGAAGTTTGCAGAATTCTGACATAAATTAGGTGCTTTCTAAATGTTTATTGAATACTGAGTGATGAAAATGAATAAATCATACCTGTGGTATTTTTTAGGATTATCTGACTTCACAAGAAATGCCAGGACCTGTATCACCTTAGTGAGAGAGAATATGTATTGCTACTTCTCTTTTGATTCTTCCCAAGCCAAGCCAAGCTATAAATATGATAAGCCTTATTCATATGTATGCAGTTAAAAACTGGCAATATTTTTCTAATAACCAGTTCCTGGATCCTCTTGTTTGGAGGAGCAGTAGAGAAATATGGAACACACAATTTCCACGTCCCACACAGTGCACCTGAATAAACAATGATTATTGCAATGAGTGTTACTGTCTTATACTTGTGACCTACCCTCTGGGAACACAAACCAACAACAGAGTAGATACGACAATGAGCATTGAGGGACTGGCATGTACACATAACCAAAACAAATCAGTTGCAAAATAGATACGGATGAAGGTAATCAGATTTGGAAAAACATAATTTTGACCTTTATTTCATGAAGCCCAGTACTGTTGAGTTCGGTATATACTTTGTGTCCCGTGCCCAAGGACTCCAGTTCTGCCCCTCTGTGATTTGGATATCAGAAGGTGAATCTGTTAATGAGTGACATCATTGCAAGTTACAGAATCACAAACTGGTTAGAAAACTATCAAAAACTCACATTCATCCACATTTTCTTACTGATAATATTCCCAGTAATATTTTTCAATAATTATACATACTAAAATTCTGGAAAGCTGAAAATATATTTTACATTTACTATATGGGTCAAGTCCTACAGAACAAAGTAAAAATATTGAGGACAGATAAGATCCATTAGTTCATATAAAGCCAGGTCTAAGGATATGGGAGTGTCTGTTATCCTCTTCTCTAAAGCCTTACTATTTAATGTGTGACTAAGTACTAGCTGCATTAGCATCACCCAGAAGCATGTTTAACACTACAAAATCTAGCTAGGCCTGGTGAGAGGCTGAGACAGGAGGACTGCAGGTTCCAGAACAGCTTCACCAACTTAGCAAGACCGTTAACAACTTAGCAAGATCCTGTTTAAAAATAATAAATAAAATAGGACTGGGGGTGGAGCTCAAAGGTAGAATGCCCCTGCATTCAATGCCCATTCTGCCTCTCTCTCTCTCTTTCTCTCTCTCTCTCTCTCTCTCTCTCTCTCTCACACACACACACACATACACACACACACACACACAAAACACAGGTCTAACATTAGATCTAGTATACCAGAATCTGCATTTTAACAGGATCCTCAGGTGGTCCATTTTTACATCATAGTTTGAGAAGCAACATTCTAGAACAATGAATGCAGCTACACAGCAAGTTACAGCTAACTATGAGACAGATTTAAATGAAAGCAAATATAATAAAACAGTAGTTTACAAAGATAGATATGTTATTTTAATATTTCAGTTAATAAAAAACTTTACTTGAAATTACATATATTGCTAGGGACCTGCCTGCATTTTATGTCACCCTGGTCATTCAGGAAAAGGAAAGGAGGCAAGGAAGGACAGAGAAAGGGCAAAACCTCACTTGTCCTTCACTTAGGCCACCAATGCTCAGGAGACCCTAAACATCAGTGTCCTGCCTGTCATCCTTCTCCTCTCACCACTTCTACTCCCCAGGCCTTGGCAGATCTGACCAGCAACAACTGCCTTCTCTGTTCCACCAAATCCTCTTGATGGTCTGGGTGTTCTTATGTCAGGAGTTTTGTTTTCTTTTACTCGAGAATGAACCCATGGGTGTTCTATCTCTAAGCTCCACCCCCTAATCTTTTCATTTTTCATTGTGAGACAGGGTCTCCTTAGGTTGCTGAGAATCTTGGTACCTTGCTGAAGCTGTACTTGAATCTGCGATCCTCTTGCCTCAGCCTCTCAAGTATTGGGATTACAAGTATGCACCACCATGCTTGGCTTTACCAGCAGTTTTTTTTTTTTTTCGGTACTGGGGGTTGAACTCAGGGGCGTTCTACCTTCGAGCTACACCCCCAGCCCTATTTTTTACTCTTTATTTTGAAACCGGGTCTCACTAAGTTGCGGAGTGCCTCACTAGGTAGCTGAGGCTGGCCGCGAACCCGGATCCTCCGGTCTCAGCCTCCCGAATGCTGGGATTACAAGCGTGTGCCACCACGCCCGGCTACCAGCAGTTTTTACATAAATTTTATATTAAAAACCTGTAGCGTCATTGAGTGCCCCCACCCCTTTCAAGAAGTAGTGTGAAAAGAAATCTGTGCTTCAGGTGTTAAGCCTTGGCTTGAAACTCAATTCTGTCTTTTCTGGCTATATCACCTGGGGTTGGGCAAGTTTTTTACATTTCTGAGATTGAAACCCCTCTAGATGTGGATAACACTGCCTTCCCATGGGGATATCATAAATTAAATGAGATATAAGAATATGCTTGGGGCATTGGTTAGTTTCCTTTTTCTCTGGGATTTAAATGAAGAGGAAAAGAGTAAGAAGGAGCAGAGAAGAGGAGATAAATGAAGATAAATGAGGCATAGTACATTTTTTTATAATAACCATATACAGTTATTTTGGTCACCATGGTATTCCTCATGCTCATGCTTGGCATAATTTCAAAGAAAAGTGGGAATTAACATTCATTAGATGAATAGAAGAGTCCCTTAAGCCTCTGTGCTTGCTTCATGTTTAAGAAAATAAGGAAAAGTTTTGCCACGTGAACTTTTCAGTAGTCCCCAAAATGTGGCTGCTTAAATTGCTTTCAGAGAGTGGAGACAATGGCTCAGAAAACAAGACATCCCTTGTAGCTGGTAAGAGAAAATAAATGAGACCCAGGTGAAACCAAATATTCACCCAGGTAAAACCAAGGGACCCAAGTGAAGCTAAATATTATCCCTAGAACATTATGCCAATTGGCAGTTCTGGTTCCCCAAATTACCATTTACCAAATCCCTAGCATTTAAATTCCTACCTTCATTTCATTCTCCAGCCCAAATAAATTTACTCACACTAGAGTCCTTGTGGCCAAAATTGATGTGTCATTTACTGCACTAGGGAGGAAATTTACTTTTGGAATATAAAAAAGCAGTCAGCCTGGGGAAGCTTCTGAATTCATTCCTATTTGTATGCTCTGGTAGCATGACTTGCTATCATTTGTGGGTTATTTAGGAAAGGATAATACATGAATAACCAGCCCACAGATTCAGTGCATTATATGTATGACATTCCAAGACCACCAGACATTTCTTACAGCTTTTACACTATAAATTATACGATGATGAATTGTGTCTTTTGTTTTGAGATAAGATGGAACAGGATGATGAAGGTGATGACCTGGGTTTGGGGCATTCCTTTCTGTCTTAGTCAGAATCTAACAACCACCAAATGGGATAATAATAATGGTTTTCATACATCTGATAAAAACTTATGGTGATTTTCTTGTCTGTTTCTTTGTAGATCAAAGGAAGACCTACAATTACTATAGCACATTGCCATTCACAAGTGATAAAAAATATGGGGAATTTCAAAGAGAGGCTTCTAAAAATTTCACAGAAATGAGTCAGAAAATTGAATCAATGGTAAGCAGTTTTTCTTCTCCACTTTTAGGACATTTGCTGTCTCTCTTTTTACCTTATATTCTAGTATCCTAGCTTCTAAAATAGTCATTCAATTGATCCTTGTATACCTTTCAAATTTGTAAGAGGTATATAAAGCAAAACTGACAATACATGATTTAGCAGTGTATGCCATTGAAGGCTGATCCATTCATTTATGTCCTTCCTACTCACCATTCCTTAATGAGTGAAACATTCTTTTTTTTTGGTAGTGAATATTGAACCCAGAGGTGTTCTACCTGTGAGCTACAACTACAGCCCTGTTTTAGTTTTTAATTTGAAACAGGATCTCACTAAATTGCTGAGGCTGGCCCTGAACTTGCAATATTCCTGTCTCAGCCTCTTAAGTACTGGGATTACAGGTATGTGCCACCACACCCAGATTCTAGTGCAATATTCTTGATCAGTAGAGTCCAGAAATGCTGGGAATGTGAGGATGGTCCAAATATGGCTGTTGTATCCTATACTTTCTATAGAAGAGACCCTGAGCCAAGTGCCAGAAACCACATGTGAATAGTATTTTAGGTTTAAAAAATAACTAACTTGGGCCAAGTTTCTTAATATATAAATCTATAGGAAATGCATGGATTCTGATCTCTAAGGCATCAGCATTCATTCTGAGGGACTAATCGAGTATTTAAAAAACTAGAAAAATTAGTAGTATAGGGCAAATGAACAAGTACCTGTGTGATGAATTATCTTCATTATCAGATTACTTAAAGTATAATTTGGATTTTCTGATAGTTTGTGAGATATTTAGTGGTATCATGTGATGAAAAGAACACTGAACTAGGGAGCCAGGCACAGTGGTGCACACCTGTAATCCCAGTACTTGGGAGGTTGAGACAGGCGGATTATAGATTTGAGGCCAGCCTCTGCAATTTAGTGAGGCCCCATTTCAAAATAATAAATAAAAAGGTATAGCTCAGAGGAGTTGGGACATCTGGTTCTAATACCATTTACTAGTCAGTGATGTATCATTTAGCACATCGCTTTATCACTTTGGATCAGCTTCCTTACATAAAAATTAAAGCATTAAATTATATAATTTTGAAATTGCCTTCCAGTTCCAATATCTAGAATAAGAGCAGAATGGAAGTGACCTCTATTAGTTTGTTTTCTTTATTATAATTAAATACTGGAGGCATGTTACTTCATAAAGAGGCTTATTTTGGTTTACAGTTCTAGAGGTATAAGTTCTAGGGTTCACATCTGATGATGACTTTCTTGCTGTTAGAGTCACAAGGGTGGCTCAGGGCATCACATGGGAAGAGACAGATAGTGCACATATGTATGTGAGTCCCTCCCTTCCTTCCTTCCTTCCTTCCTTCCTTCCTTCCTTCCTTCCTTCCTTCCTTCCTTCCCTCCCTCCCTTCCTTCCTTCTTCCTTCCCTCCCTCCTTTCCTTCCTTCTTCCTTCCCTCCCTCCCTCCCTTCCTTCTTCCTTCCCTCCCTCCCTGCCTTCCTTCTTTCTTCCCTCCCTCCCTTCCTTCCTTCCTTCCTTCCTTCCTTCCTTCCTTCCTTCCTTCCTTCCTTCCTTCCTTCCTTCTTGCCTCCCTCCCTCTCTCCCTCTTTCCCTCTTTCCTTCTTTTCTTGGATTGAATTCAGGGGCATTCTATTACTGAGCTATATCCCCAGCCTTTTTTTTTTTAACTTTTTATGTTGATATGAGGTCTCACTAAATTGCTCAGGCTGTCCTTGAGCTTGTGATCTTCCTGCTTCAGCCTTCCCAGTAGCTGGGATTACTGGCTCTCCTTCTTTTCTTCTCTACCCACCAGGATTCAGTCATAAGGCTCCACTAAAATAACCTTATCTAATCCTAATTAAGTTGCAAATGTCCCATCTCTAAACACAACAGTCAGATTAAAAGTGTACCCTTTTAATACAATGCGGATTACATTTCAAAACATGAAGACTTGGGAGACACTCAAACCATATCGAAACCATAGAATGATTGTACACTCCTCCTACCCTAGAGCCAGAGGATTTGGCCACTTTGCTGAGGAGGAGGTAAAATCCTGGTAGCATTTATAATTGCAAACAGCCAATCAGAAGAATATATGAAGAAGCTCTTCTCTAAACTGAATGCATATATAAGAATTAAGGAAAGAAATTGGAACTTAAAAAGTCAAGAAAAGATGCAACTATTTTCCATATTCTTTGTAACATTTGCCAAAATCCAAATCTGGATTGATATAAATCTAAAAGAATATAGAGAGGGCTCTTTAATACCTTCAAAATTAGCAATAATTTTGAAATTACTTGATAAAAATAAAGTTAAACTTCCAAGTAAATAACTATTTATAGGACTTAGTTGTAGTGTGCTGATTTGTTTTATAACTGTAGGAACTGCCCTACTCAGGATTCTATGAAATGTAATAAAGAATAAAAGGTGCATTATTTCTGTTAACTAATCATCAGCTTGTAGTAACTGTGTCTAGTAAACATTCACACACTGAAAAGTAAAACTTGAAATATTTACTTCCCTAAATTCCTAATTTAAAAAATTAAAGCTGGTTGTGGTTTCACATTACTGTAATCTCAGCTCCTCAGGCAGCTAAGGTAGGAGGATCTCAAGTTGGAGGCTGGCTTGGGAAACTTAGCAAGACCCTGTCTCAAACTAAAAAATAAAAAGAGCTGGGGATGTAGCTCACTTGCCTAGCTGTGTAAGACCCTGGGTTCAATCTCTGGTATTTTTTAAAAAAGTACTCTAGAATTCTTATTATAATAGTAAGGAGTATCTCCCCAAAATGTGCTTTCTTGTCTAACTAGAATAAACCTCATAGGTCATAGATGTGTTTGTTCACATTGTGGTTCACACAGGCCTTTCTATGTACATTTGGAGAGCTGACACAGGTGCATTGCCAGGATAATAGTGCACAGGTTTTTCAATAAGTTTGGGAACCACTTGACACTGCTATGCACTTATTCCTATGACCCCACTGTCACTTGACAGAATTATTTCATTTTATTTGTTTATCTATGGTAAAATCTTTACCTCAGAATACAAATATTTGCTTTTACTTTTCATGTTCATTTTCCTTGATGTCTCTCTGAGTACTGCAGCAGCTGTCACTTCTGGCCTCTCTATAGCTCCCCAGCTCCTACCATTCCTAAGACAGAGTTCAGTTGAAACTAATGGGTTAAATATCAAGAAAGACTTCTCAAGTTCAGCACATTGTGAAATGTTAGTCCATGATTTTGGTCTTGTCTCATTTAAAAATTTTCTCAGAGCTTTGAGTTAACTTGTAGAATTTCAGAAAATTGTTCTTGCTGACACATTTCAAATATTTTTTGAATAGGTGAAAAAGGCATTTCATAAATATCCATTAAGGGGAGAACTTGTCAAGTCTCACATTATCAAATTCAGGTATGTAGAACTAAAATGCTGACTTTTGAATTGAATTTAAAATGGATGCTGTTAACCTGTTCTGCAATGCATATGTTTTAAAATAATATGGATTCAACAAACATTTATTTGACCTCTGTCATGAGTAAATTATGGCTTACAATGTCCCTTACTATTCTCTACATCTGAAAGTGAGCATTTGTAAGATGCTTCCTGGGGATAGAAATGTAGTTAGTGTTGATGCTCTAAAATTGTTTTTTGGGACACTCAAACAACACAATTAGGGAACAAACACAAATCCCTTGGTTTAATAGTAGTGACCTATGTAAACAGTGGAGTAAATGAGATTTGTCTTCAACTTTTGTTTTTTTTTTTTAAATCAATTTTATCTACTTTTTCTACTCTACCTCATTATGCTTCAAATATTTATTTAAGAAGATATCAGAATATAACACTTTAAGAAAAAATGTGAGATTTAAAATAATGTCTTAATAGAAATTACTTGTAGTTTTAAAAAAAGAGTAATTATTTACAGCATTATTTTAATGACAAACTCTTAAGAGTTATTTCCCAATCTACTGCTTAGTTGATATCTCTGAAGCATTACTTTGACCATTTTCTCCTGAAAATTCTGTATGCTCTGGCATTTGAGATATTATATTTTCTTGGATCTGCCTCTACTTTAATCTTTAAATTTTCACTCTCTTGAAGGAAACTCATCTTACCTACATGGCTTTATATACTATGGGAACCCAAGTTTTTATCTTCTGTCTAAACTACCTTCTTAATTTCTATAAGATGCCTGTCCATGCATACCTCCACAGGAAATTACATAGAAAATTCCTTAATTCAAAGAGGATTCAATTACAGTTCTGAGAAACTTGGAGGTCATTATACATACCACAGTTTCCCAGGCCTCTCAGACTTCATAAAATTACCAAGTTCTACCAATTCTGTTTTCCAAATCGCTTTCTAATTTATTCACTTTTTAAGCCAGGCATGGTGGTACAGGCTTGTAATCCCAGCATTTGGGAGGCTGAGATTGGAGGATCCTAGTTTGTGGCCAGCCTCAGCTACTTAGTGAGGCCCTCCACAACTTAGTGAGACCCTGTTTCCAAATAAAGAATGAAAAATTGGGCTGGGGGTATAGCTCGGTGGTAGAATGTCCCTGAGTACAATCCCCAGTACCGCAAAAAAAAAAAAAAAAAGAAAAATTTATTCACTTCTTCATCACAGTACCACCACTGCTGCTACTCATTATTCTTTCTTTTGTTACTGCAATAATTAGAAGAATGAGTTTATTGGAAACATAAAGTCAGTTTTAGAGATTTTAAAATACTAAAGGAGTCTGAAAAATGAGTCTGACCTGCTGGAGGGAAAAGGAATTGAGCCAAATATATACATTTGCTCGTTGTCAACTAAAAATATCAGGGAACGTGAATTTAAATTTTCAGGAAAAAGATAATGCAAAAGGAAAATAGGGATGATCAAAAAAGTTTGAAAGAGCAATATTTAACAGGACAGAAGAAAAATAGAAAACATTTTAGAGAAGTGGCAGGAAAAAATTTGCAAGAAAGTTATCACTGATGCTAAAGATAAGAAGCTTCAAGGAGTGAGTGGTCAGCATCAAATACTCCTGAGACTCCTTAACACAAATGCTGAAAAGAGTCTGCTGGCTATGTCAATAAGAGGCCTTTAGTGTTCCAAAAGGAAAACAACTAAATGGCTAGATATGATGGCACACATCTGTAATCCCAGTACTTGGGAGGCTGAGAGAGGAGGATTGCAGGTCGAGGCCAGCATCAGCAATTTAATGAAACCTGTTTTTAAATAAAAAGGACTGAAGGTATAGCTCAGAGGTGTAATGCCTAATGCCCTTAGCTTCAATCCTAGGTACTAAAAGAAAAAAAAAAGGATGAAGAAAAAGAACCCAATGGAAAAGAAGGGGAGAACCAGGTTGTAATGAAGTAAATATGAGGCACAGTGTAATTTATCCTTTCAAGAAGGTTTTCTGTGATAAAAGCATGAGCGATAAATTAAGTAGTGGGGTAGCAGGGGTTTTGTTTGTTTTTGGTTTTATCACCCAGCCAGAATAGAACTAGTTTAAGAGAAAGAAGAACTAAATAATCAATGGCATAAGGTTGCTGAGACAGTGAAAAGGTTTGAGATATAAAGTAATCTCTTTAGAGACCTATTTTCTTGCAGATTACAAAAGCAATATAAAATTTTATAAAATTCAAGTAAAAGTATTATAAAAATAGGAAATGAAAGTGTCTGTCTAAGAGTTCCATTCCCAGAAATAAGTACATGCTTAAGATTTTTTTTTCCTGAACAGCATTCCAATGACTACATGTAGGTCTATTTTATTCTTTAACTTGCTATACAATATTTTATTACAAGTGTGTGTTTATGTTAATTTAGCCAATGCTCTCCTGATGAACACTTGGGCTGTAGTATCCCCTCCTCCTCAAAAAAAAAAAAAAAAAAGAGTACATTTGAATATTAAATTTCTAAAGGTAGGAAATACTGTGTCAGTGAGGATGGGTATTCAAATTTGTAATAGATAAACAAAACTGACTTCCTAAAATAGGATTCTCACTTACTTATATTCCCACTTGCAGATTATGGAAGTAAGATTTGATGCAGTGATGCAGTGTATAGTGAGGAGTAAGATTCTATGAAAACTGACTTAAAGGGAGGGGGTAGAGTAGCTGGCAGGATGATTTCCAGGTAAATATATATATATATATATATATATATATATATATATATATATATATATATATAGCATTAATGTTCTCTCTTGAAAATGCAATCACATATAAATAGCATTAGTGCAAGCCATGCATGGTGGCACATGCTTGTAATCTTAGTACTTGGGAAACTGAGACAGGAGGATCGAAGGTTCACGGCCAGCCCCAGCTACTTAGTGAGGCCCTCCGCAACTTAGTGAGACCCTGTTTCATAAAAAGGAATAAAAAGTATGGCTGAGGGTGTATCTCAGAGGTAGAATGCCCCTAGGTTCAATCCCCAGTTCCAAAAAATAAAAAATAAAAAAAATAGGGCTGAGGCAGGAGGATAGCAGGTTTGCAGCCAGCCTCAACTACTTACGCCCTCTGCAACTCAGTGAGACCCTGTTTCCAAATAAAAATAAAGTAAGTCTGGGGGATGTAGCTCAGAGGTAGAATGCCCCAGGTTCAATCCCTAGCACCATAGACTAAACAAACAAACAAATAAACAAACAACTTTAATGCTTTTTCTTGAAAATACAATCACATGAAAACTTAAAATTCGGTGAAGCTTTCTAAAAACCTTAGGATTAAGAGTTGTTTGCAGAGCCTGAAAGAAGAAAAAGAAGTGAGTGGATTTAAGTCATAGGAATTGAACTTGAAAGCCAGAAGTACCATTTGTTTTCCATACATTATATTTGGTCATTCTGAATGGCTGATAAGTGTTTTTTTTTATTATATCAATAGCCATGCACTTAACAAGATTCTTTGATGGTAAGGAATACTATAATATTAGGGTGGCTGAGTAGGGTTTCAATACATAATAAACAATAGGAATATAGAAGAAAACACTTATGAATATGTGTGTTTCAAGTGAATAATAAAGAATAAAAAAGGTTGTGATATTACCATAAATCAACCAGCTTTCTTTCCTTCTTTTATCACTCCCTTTCCCCCTATTCTCCCTTCCTTCCTTCCTTCCTTCCTTCCTTTCTTCCGTCCATTTTTTGGTCCATAGTCAAGAGGAACATGAAGTTTTGGCTCACATGCTGCTGATTTTTAGAATTCGTTCAACTGAGGATCCTGGAGCCATTAATTATATTATTCAACATGTTCTACATAACAGACTGCAAAATTCTGTAGAACCCCCTAAGGTTGACCCTAAATCAGTTGAAGTTAAAAGTAAGTTGATTTTTAAATTTTTTGCTTATTTCTCTTACATAGAATAATTTCATGTTAAGTTTGAGCACAGGGGTTCATTACCTAGTAAAATAAATAAATAAATAAATAAATAATAAATAAATAACACACAAATTGTATGAATCTCCTCTGCTCACACCATGGTCCATTATCCTATAGGACTTCATTTAAAAACACCAGTTACAAGACAAAAGCAATTTTTTTGGTGGTATTGAGGATTTAACCCAGGGACATTTTACCTCCAAGCTATGTCCCCAGACTTATTTTTGTTTGGCAATGGGGTCTTCCTAGGTTGATGAGAGTCTCCCTACTTTCTGAGGCTGTCCTCAAACCTGCGATCCAAGACAAAATTTTTAAGAATTTCAAGACATAGCTGGGGGTTATAGCCCATGCCTGTAATCCCAGTACTTGGGAGAATGAAACAGAAATTTTTTCAGTTTTGAGGCAAGCAAAGGGTAGCTTAGTGAGACCTTGTTTCAAAGTAAAATAAAAAAGGTTGGAAGTAAGTGTATCTCAGAAGTGGACCCCCCAGTTCAATCCCCTGCAAAACACACACACACACACACACACACACACACACACACACACACACACATTTCAGTACAGCAACTACAAAGCATTAAACTGAGCACCAAGCCATCTTGAGTGTGGGACCAATGCAGTTTCATGAGTTATACATCCATGAAGTCTGCCTTGTCAGTAGTATCTACCTACAAAGCTGGAACTTCCCCTTGGATGAGCTTGGGATAGAGAAGAACAGGTTATTTGAAATATAGTGATCAGAAGTGGCTCTCTTCATAGTCATATGAAGAAAGTCAGAGAGATGAATTCAGATTTCCAGAAAATTAATATTACTAAATACTGAAAAAAATGAATAGATTCATATGTTTGCATTTGGAACATAAATTCTGCCAAGTTCAAAGACAATAATAATAATAATAGTAATAATTATGACAATAATAATAATAATTTTTTTTTTTTTGCGGTACTGGGGATTGAACCCAGGGGCATTCTACCTCCGAGCTATACCCCTAGCCCTATTTTTTTATTCTTTATTCTGAAACAGGGTTTCACTAAGTTGTGGAGGGCCTCATTAAGTAGCTGAGGTTGGCCATGAACTGAGATCCTCCTGTCTCAGCCTCTCAAGCACTGAGATTACAAGCGTGAGCCACCAAGCCCAGCAAAGAGAATAATTTTGATCATTGGACACCTACTGAGTCAGGAAATGTGAAAGCTTGGAGTATTAAGTATTTATTGGTTGGATTAGTGTTTATATAGGTTTAGGTCCTGATTGCTGAGAAGTCAACAACCAATAAATCATTGGCTTGGATCAAATGACAATTTGAAGGTAGATTATCTTTATAAAACCTCAACAAAAAGAAGACTTAGAAAGGGTTAACATTGTTTGAAAATGAGTGAGAATCAATTCATGGAGATGTCACTCGCACGTTATACGGTAGGATTCTGCTTATGAGCTTAGTAAACTAATGTGAAATAATGATTAGTAAAAAATCATTCCATTTTGGGAATCAGTACTAAGGTTTAGACTAGTATTTCCCAAAGACAGGCTGTGGTGCAAATATTTTTGTTCTTTGACTTCAACACTAAATCAGAATGACTAGGAAAGGAACAGGAGTTTACATTGTAAATATACTCCCAGGGTAGCTCCTGTCCACATTAAAGTTAAAAGCACCCCATTCATGTCTCATTTCCTATCTAAAGCAATGACAATACTATATTTATGACAAATTAACCATACTTCTTTCTTTATAACCCAGAGATACTGTCTTATAATGGCGTTGAGTAGCCTGTTAGTATTTGAAATACTCAGAGTTGTAGTGTAATTCTGACGTGCTGACCTTGTTCTATTCACCATTTCTGTGTATTTCAGAAATCAACAAGACAGAATCAGACAACTATCTGAACAATTGTAAGTTTACTATATTTATTCATTGCATTACAGAATGTAAGAAGTTAACACTGTACCATTTATGCTTACTTAGTGTTGATATTATAGGCTAGAATAAAATTTGATTGATTTGCGCACAGCTCATGGTGCTTTATCTTATCTCTGAAGCACAACTGGGAGAACTTTGGAGTGGAATTATAGGGCCTGTGGCCATGTGTAGTGAAAGCGAGTCTTACAGCTATTAAACAAGAGGCAAAAAATGTTCACTTACCAATATTCTATTTGCAGATATCTATAAAATACTCTCACAAAAATTTTCTAAAGATTATATCAAAGTGATCTGTATGCTGATATTTTTTGACTAGAGACATAAATCAATTGTCACTCTATCTTAAATAAAATTTTCTTGATGTTATTAATTCTATAATATGGAAATTGCAAGCAGTTATAGGGTTGAGGTATATTTTTATTGAATTATAGATGGCCTAGGCATTATTTTTATTTATATTTGAAATATAGGCCTAGTTCTTCCCTTCCCTATAGAGAGAACCCCACCATGATTTAGATAACACATCTACTGGTTACAAAATTAGTATTTACTATATTTATCTTTACTGAATGGAAGAAAATGTACTACTCACCAGCTGAGAATATTGGTTAATTTCTAAACCCAACTAAACACGGAGCCTCTCTCATCTAAATGACATATATTCTTGCCACCAGTACTGGGAACTTACTACGTGCTGGGACTGTGTTAGACAATAGGAACACAAAATGGATAAGATGTAATCCGTGCCTCAAACAGCTCATACTTTAATGGGTTTAGATGTGTTAGACTAATACAGGAGCACATACCTGTTCTTAATCAAGGGCAATTTTGTTCCAGGGTATCATGCCCCACTGTGGAATTTTGTCAGGATAAGGCAATGTGCTAGTGGTATCTCTTATGTATAGTCAGGGGATCTTATTGAACATTCTGTGATGCACAGACAGCCATCCAACCACAACAAAGAATTATATGGTTCAAAGCACCAATGGGGCCAAGAAACCCTGTTATAAGCAATGTTGAGAAATAAAGTATATACAACAAATACATATATGCACACAAACATACAATGCACATACATAGAGTGTGTTGTTATTATTATTGTTAAGTAAAAGTGCATGGTCAGCTTTGCATCCCTGTGACAAAAATACCTGACAAGAACAGCTTAAAAGAGGAGAAGTTTATTTGGTTTCATTCTTCCTTCCCACTTGTCCATTCAAATTACTACAAATTGGATCAAGAGGGTTTTGGCCTCATTACAGGTCACCATCCAATCATTTCACCTCAGAACAATGCTGTGTTGCCTAACGCAGGAGCTTTTGGAGGACATTCCAGACCCAAACCATAACAGGAAGCATATAGAAGGTCATAACTAATCAAGTTTGGAGGCAGGGAACTGGATAAGATGGCATTCTTAGAGAAATCAACAATCATGACCGACTGAAATCTTACACAATGAATGGGAGTTAATTAAATGAAACAGAATTTACAGAAAGTTAAACATGTGAGAATGTTTGATATTACTGGAAAACAAAGTATGAGAAATTCAGGATGTAGTAATATAATTGGATGCTGAAAACAACTGCAAATTAGCACATCATCTCTTTTGCAGGCTGCGGGACACGAAGGAGTAAATCTTTGGGTCAGAGTCTCAGGATTGTTGGTGGGACAGAGGTGGAAGAGGGAGAATGGCCGTGGCAAGTGAGCCTGCGATGGGATGGGATCCACCGCTGTGGAGCAAGCTTAATTAATGACACATGGCTCGTGAGCGCTGCTCACTGCTTTCAAATGTGAGTCCTGAACCTTGAGAAGAGCGGGGTAAACAAAGTGCTTTGAGTTTTTCACTATTTGTGGATTATCTCATGAACTTTGAGAAAGGTTTTTACCATAAATTAAAGATAAACTGTTCATCACAAAAGGGAGTGGAAGCTCATAAACTTTAATAAGAGGTTTTATGATCTGTAAATGAAAATGGTGTCAAAGTACAGTATCGTAAATATTTCACCCATTGATAAATACACAATCATTTATCAATAAAAGGAGGAAATTTAAAGTCATCTTAGGACTCTGAACTTGATGTCAAAGAGAAGAACTGAGTATCATTGAGTATTTTTATGAGAGGTGAAGCCTGAGCAGATTTTAGGTTTGATTCCAGTGGGGAAATTCCATGGAGGAAAAGATAAGTATGAAACAATTTGGAAACAGCAATGAATAGACTGACTAGCTATAGTCTAAGGAATACAGGACTTTTCAACCCACTGTCAAAAATCTACAGGACATAGAATAGTAAAGCTTTGTGAAATTATTGTGTGCCCTTCAGTGTTTTTAGAGAAATGTGTATGTTTGTGGTTAAAGGACATGAGATGCATATGATACATTCAGTTCTCTCATTCTGTGCAGGGTCTTCATTCCATATGTTCCTTGAAGTCACCAATGCCCCCAAATGTTAAAAGGCCCTATTATCTGAAGTGGACAACTTGATGTATAAGCTACAAAATGTGCCACACTGCCTTCTACGCTTAATCTGACCCGAGTCTGAAAATCAGAATGGAGTTTATTTTTGTAGATAGAAACTATAACTTTAAAAAGAGAACTCATATTTTTACTTGCACACTAAGCTTATTTCATATAAACTATTAGATTGGTAGTGTGGTAAACTAGAATTTATTCCTGTTTTTTTCTCCCTAGGTATAAGGACCCAGCCAGATGGACTGCTTCCTTTGGAGTAACATTAAATCCTCCCAAAATGAAAAGAGGCATTCGGAGGATATTTGTCCATGAAAAATACAAATACCCATCGCATGACTATGATATTGCGCTTGCAGAACTTTCTAGTCCTATTCCCTACACAAATGCAGTACATAAAGTTTGTCTTCCTGATGCAACCCATGAGTTCTACCCAGGGGAAGAGATGTTTGTGACGGGATTTGGAGCACTGCAACATGAGGGTGGGCATCTGAAGTATAACTCAAATCATATTAACCTAATTTGGTATGCTAAGGATTTTAGTATTCTAAGACATTTGAAGGACAGAGTGTTATTATGCCAAAGTTTGCTGATTACTTATATGGACCTGGGCTAAGTCAGGCTCTTTGTCATTTCAAAGACACATAAATTCCTTCCTGCCTCAGGTTATTACTATTAAATGCATCGCCACTGCTATACTAGTGTTGCTGGTAAAGTGTCTGAAAGAGCAAATATAAGCCATGCACAGTGGTGCACATCTGTAATCTCAGTCCTTTGGGGGCCGAGTCAGGAGGATCATAGGTGCGACCACCTTTAAAAATAACAAATAAAAAGGACTGGAATTATAGCTCAGAAGTAAAGTGTCCCTGGGTTAAATCCCTAGTAAAAAGAAGAAG
>PVLC010010868.1:0-12578 GCA_004027655.1 Graphiurus murinus
AGAACCTCAACAGAGAGCCTACAGAGTGGGAGAAAATTTTTGCCAGTTACACTTCAGATAGAGGTCTAATATCTAGGATATACAAAGAACTCAAGAAAATCGCAACTAAGAAAGCAAATAACCCAATCAAAAAATGGGCAAAGGATCTAAATAGACACTTCACAAAAGAAGAAATACAAATGGCCAATAAGTGTATGAGAATTGCCTTTCTTAATTCGTAGAAATCCCTTTCAAACATACCCGAGTTTATACTAATGAAGTAAACCTTAGTGGGTCCTTAGACAGTTACAGGATGGGAACTTGTTGCCAGAGGCCCCATCCCTTGATCTCCAAGGAGAACAAATGGGCTGGAGCTGGAGTTCATCGCCAATGGCTAATGATTTAATTAACCACAACTATATAATGGAGCCTCCATAAAAATGGCTGTGAGGTGGGAAATTATAAGTCATTGAAATTTTTAGATTATTAGGAGATAACCACCTATCCTGACTGATATAGGAATCAAAAACCTAGTCAAGTACACTATAATCTATCTTAAACAAACCCATATTCCCAAAAGACAAGTAGTCTGCTTGTGGCAAAGACCAAAAAACAAGACTTTCAAACTGGGTCTCTAGCCATAAATGTTAGAAGTGTTCGTAACATCAGACACCCTGATATCAAAGATCAAGTTGGAATAATCACATTAGCATGATCGGATGACATTAACCACTAAGAACCTTTGCCCTGGTTACATACTTGCTTACTCTAATCATAATTCAGCTTATCAATATTTCTTTTGAATGGCTTTTTATTTCATTATAGAGCTAATATTTTGAAAAACTTGATATATGAAAGGACTAAAATTTACTACTCAGATCATATACTTTTCAAAAATCTATTGACCTATATTCTCTAAAATTAGAAAGATCATTGTATTTAATTTTGTCCTCAAACTCTATCTATGCTACTTTGTATCTTTAGAAAATATTTAATTGAATTCTATAATTAATTACATTATACTTTAACTTTGCTATGATATAGAAAACCAACATTTTTAGTAATTTTCTTCAATTTTAAGCATCTTTTCAGTACTTGAAAATTTCAAGATGAAAAAAATTAACTATAAACAGTGATGACAGATAAATTTTTAAATGAACTCCTTTGATTTATCCCTTTTCTTCTGTTTTCTTTTATTCCTTATTTTGTGGCTTTTATGGATGAGAAGCTATTAAAAATAAGGACTCCCTTCATCTATTTTTGGTTCATTTAAAAAAAAAATCAGTTAATTAGCTAAAGCAGTAGGTGTTATTTGGCTGCTGTTCTTGTAAAAAGAAGCAGGAATGTGTTAATCTTAACAATGAATGTTTACAGCTGATTAGTTCAGAGGGATAGTGTTCATGAGGCTAAATTCAAGAGGATGCTTTTTTTTGCTCATAGCCTGATAACCACTTTATGTTTCACAGTTATAATCTTTGAATTATAAGTATCACTTTTATATCATGACAATCCAAATATTAATCTGCAGAGCTATTAAAAAACACAAAAAGCCACTGTGTTCTTCCAAAGACAAAAATCATCAGGACCTATAAAATTTAAGATGAAATAGAACCCTCAAGAAACTGAAAAACACAGGGCTATCAGCTTGCATGATAAGAGTTACAGTAAAAAAAAAAATTATATTTACAAAATCAAAAGATACATTCCACACAGTACTTAACCCAAATATATGACGAATATGGATTTCAACATAATTTTAGCATGTTTTATCAATGTAGTCTGATTCTTTTTTGTGTGGATGTTATAATCACTATATCTTAATGTACTAACTAAAAAATGATGAAAATATACCATTAGTCCAACTATATAAGAGTTGCCCATTCAAAAGCATTCAGTAGTTGTACAAGAATAGTCCTTTGCAGTACCAAAATAAAATTTCTCTAAGTGCAGAAATATAAACATTTTACTCAAGATTGGCAGAAAACCTCAATATTTTAAGACATCAAACTATTCCAATTTGAACAATCTAGCTTAACCTTTCAAATAACAAAAACTATTTTACTAAATATCATTTTCCAAAAAAATGTTTAAAAATTTACCTATGCTATAATCGGGAAAATACAAGACAAATGGCTCAAAGCATCCAGTATTTGGACGAAACTTTTCCCAAATAATTTCACTGAGAAAGATAACAGTCACATTTCTGTCCGTCTGTAAAAGAAAAGAGAAATAAAAGTAACTTTGCATTTAAAAGTCTTAACCAGAACAGTAATTCCATTTGGATTTTTCTTTAAACAAACCCAGCAAAATTCTAACACACAACAAATTATTTGCACAATAAACCATATTTAGAAAACCTAATCAAAGAGCTCAACCATTCGCAAATTTTCAAATGTAATTATTTGGAATTTCCATAAAATTTGTAGGTTAATCAACATTAATGTCCATGAATACTAGGACAGTCATACAAGGACTTATTTTATAGAAATTAAGAAGCACATTTGCTTGAAAAATTCAAAGTCTTTTATAAAAGAGTTTTTAAGATATCATAAGCTTTCAATGGATAAGCAAAAAGGCAAAGCAGCATTTCTCATGAAAATAGCCACAGTAACTCAGCACAGAAAAGGAAATATGGAGTTGAAGAAAAGTAGATATGCCATACTATATAACCTTATATTACAAGGAAAATTTAAGTTTCTTAAAGATTATTTTTCACATATTATTAAAGTAAAACTGATGTTGAATTTACATTAAAAATACAAATAACTATGAGTATTAGTATCTAAAAAATCCAGTGCTTAGTAAAACATATCTTTCAAAGTATATTTAGAAATCAAAATTAGTATACCAAAAGGAACATTAAAAGAACAAACTCATTGTGTCTGTAATTCTCCTATAGAATGGCCACAAACACCCTATACATGTTAGCTAGAATTTATCTGCCCACACCTCTGCATTCTCCACACAAATTTTATTTTTTCCATATTCTTTTAGACATCTCCTAGGCTGACAAAGTAGACATGGTAACTTATTTTGTCTCCACGTATTCTTAGTACCCAATTTCATACATTAATTGCGTTATACTTTTGTGATGATTTACTATTTATCAATTCCTAACTTGTATGCTTCTTGTTTTTTTCCTTTTTTGTGGTACTGGGGATGGAACCCAGGGGCATTCTACCTCCGAGCTATACCCCGAGCCCCATTTTTTATTCTTTATTTTGAAACGGGGTCTCACTAAGTTGTGGAGGGCCTCACTAAGTAGCTGAGCCTGGCCGCGAACCCGGATCCTCCTGTCTCAGTGTATGCTTCTTACATACCAATTTTTATTACTTACAAAAATAGTCTTTTGGTTAACAAAGTTCAATAAATGAATAACTACAGAAAAGAGAGAAAAAGACCCTTCAAACACATCTTATGAATCATTAATTTTTAGAACCTCTGAAAGTATATTTTATACTTTCACTGGTGCAATGTAATTATACACCACAGTGAGATTCAAAGTGATACAAAACATACATGCACACATCACTGTCCACCACCCCCATACTGCCTCCTCCTTCTCCTTCCTCCTTCCCCATACATGTTAGTGAGATTGGCAGTGAAAACTCCTATGGACATAACCTTATCTGAACTGTTCCCTATGTTTTAACCACAATTCTGATGACAAAATTCATGTAAAACATTTTATAAAATCAGTTAAAACTATACTGAAAGGCTTAAAAAAAAAAAAAAAGGAAGATATCAATCTAAAAGGATTTTAAATTGGTAGCATTCTCAAATGTTCATATGAAGGTACTTTCAGTATACAACAGTTTTCAATATATATTAAATTTCTTTTTACTCAGATACATATTATAAAAAAAGGGAAATGCTTTCATTAGATTTAACTTAAATGCAATAAACTTTGAAAAATCAAGCATGTTTTCAGAAATGTCAAAACAGTAATTACTGCAAATCTTCTAGTTCTCTTCAATTTCCATAATTAAAATTAAAATGCAGTGAAAGGCCTAACTACTGATCACCTGATGGGTCACATGATAACCACTGGGCGTGTGGAAAAAAAGATGAGGTAATCTACACTTGATTACCAGTCCTAGAGCAAAACAATGGGAAACAGTGGATGAGGTTATGCAACAACAAATAAAAACCAAACAATAAAATCTACAAACATACGAAGGAGAAAACATCTACCCAAAGCAGACAGGTCTCAGTAATAAAATGTCAGGAGTTAATGAAACTAGGAAAGGCTACACTGTGTGGTGTCAACTTCCAAGATAGGCCTCCAACAGCTATACTCACTCTTCTCCTATCCTGTCTGTAATTCTCTTCCCTCTACTCTTACTAAATGTGAACTTTGCAAGCCCATCTTACAAACAGTGATTTCAGTGGCACCTGGAAAGACACTAAATTTTTAGCAGTTTCTCAGATTTGAGTAATGTATTTATGAAAAGGGGGAAATTCTCTAACACTTCTCTCCAAAAATTTTTTAATAATCATGTTACTTAATTCTTTAATACATAAGTGTTTATAGTAATAAACTATGCTCAAAGCACAAAATTTTGAAACCAAAATAAATCTATAAATAAAAAATACAAAAATCAACAAAATTTATATTAATACTAACCAAAAATGCTCAGTGCTGATTTGTTCAAACTGGTTGTTTCCTTCATGACTATAGTCCTAAACAGGAAATAACCACAGCTCTGTTGAATGCAAGCATTCCTATATTAACTAATGTTGGTGAAGAGTGAATTCTCTTAACTAATTTTCTTATTCAAACTACCCAAACCCTGTCTTCTCCATAATATTACCGTCACCTGACAAATAAGCATATTAAGGTACCCTTGCCCTTTCCTCTTTGGGCCATGATAATTACAGCAGTACACAACAGTAAATTGAAACACAAAGAGAGTTTTGACACTGAGTGGCCATAAGATAGAAACCCAGATGATCCAGAAGAGACATAGCATTTTTTTAGATTAAATCAAATGAAAATTTAAAAAGTCCTTGTAGAACTCAAAGTCTAGCCCTTACCATTTATTCTAGCAAACATCTAAAATTCTTTATAGAAGTTACTTTGTAATTAGGAATAAAATGTTAAAATAATTGAAGAGTAAATGTTATCAATTTAATCTCAATATTGATATCAATATCAAATGTTATCAATACCATAAATTACTTGTACTATGAAAAATATTGAACTTTGCCATAATAGAGAAATGCAAACAAATTTATACTAATATCAATTCTCACCTATTAGATGGCAAAATAAGAAAATTATGACAACAATTTTTGATTGAGGAATATATCTATTGATCTACTGTGAGGGAAAAGCATTCTCATACATTACTTACCAATTCTTGTAACCTGAGAAACCCAGGCAGAAGATTTGCTTCCATATCTCTTAGATATTCTGCTTTATCTAGAACCTTAAAAAAAAAAATTCAGTTTCAATATCCATTCATAAAGCCCTTTACAAAACACTTATATAATATACTGCAAAATTCAAACACTAAATAGAAATTATAATTTCTGAATTAACTTTAAAAATAATATTCACATTTGTAAAAAAAAAAAAAAAAAGACATTTCAAATGGATTATATAGGTTAAAAAACAGACTACTTAAAACACATTTTCATCCAGTTCCAATAAGTTTTACTTTACAGACATACTACTAAAAAAGATAATGGTGCAAGGTGCTCTGAGGGTATTTTCTTAGGTATGCAAGAAATACAACCATGTGTGTTTTTCATTCTATTTGAGAAAAGATAAATGTTTACCATGTATCAAATATCACAGGTCTCTATGATGCAAGAAAGAATTCTGAATTTCATCATATAAAATTTCTCTTGCTTGATATTTGTAACTGCATGATACACCTTGTTTAACTAACTGGGTAACTGATCATGTTAATAAAGATTAAATTTTTGTTCAGTGTTATAATGCTACAGAGATTTTTTTTAAAGGCCCTTATCTTTTAGAGATAGACATTCTCTGGATATAATTCAGGGAACAGAAGAATGAATATAGATGATACAAGTTTTCCCACATGTTAATTATTATTGAAATTGAGTGATAGGTTCATAAGGATACATTACACTATTCCCTTGACTTCACCTAAGGCCAATTTTATTTCTTCTATACCACCTTGCTGGATTATTTTAAAACAAATCCCAGATATTACATCATTACATCTGTAAATATATCAGTAGTCAGCTTTAAGAAATGGTGATTCTTTTTTTAAACATAATTACAGTATCATTGTACATTAACAAAATGAACAATGTTCCTTAATATCTTCTAATAACAAGCACTCAATTTCCCTACTCTTCCCATAAATGTCTTATTGCTAGATTGATTCAAGATCCAAAAAGGTCCACAGATGCATTTTACTATATGCAGATTATATGTCTTCCAAGTCTCCTCCATTTCATATAAAGTCTCCCTTTTCTTCCCTTCTATTCTGACACTTATAACTGCATTCTGAATCCTCCTCAATAATCTAGGTAATTTCCCCTTTCAAGAGCCTTCACTAAATCACATGCACATAGATCCTTTTTCCAAATAAGGTGGCATTCATGGGGTCCAGAGATCAGGACCTGATACCTTCAGGAGCCATTAATCAGCCTTTTGTGTATTTGTTGAGTGTCATTATAATATGGATTTTAACATATTTAGTATGTTTCCCCATCCATTTAATTCATTATTTTTGTCCTATCTTTAGTCAATAGGATCCCTTTCAAATTGGCTTTTGTGTCTTTTTTAAATGTCCGTAACAGTCATTCATAGTTTCCTAGCTTTCTAGTATGGCAAGATGTCCTACATGCATCTTATATATTTTCTTCCCAGAACTAAAATCATCCTTTCTCCAAAGATAATGATTGTTTTTATTTCCTAAATATTTACACTTTAAAAACAATCATTATCTTTGGAGTAAGGATAATTCTCTAATCCAGAATACAGATTAACTCAAATAAATTGATCTGTTTTTATGCCCATTTTAATGAAAAACACAAAGCTGGAACAGTAAACAGTCCAATCTTCTGCTTTGACAATAATTAACCACTTTAATGATTTTATGCTATTCCAATTAATGACCTTCTTCAAAAGCTATTATCAAATAATTAATATTCAGAGAAGTAAAAATTCTAACTCATATCCCAATCTTTTTCTTAATAATTTACACTAAGGCATTCTAACAGACTGTTGATTTGTAAAATAGTTTACTGAGAAAAAAAATTCTTAGCAACCTTTCTAGATTATTTCCTCCTAAGTACCAAAGCTTACCAATTTATGTATTAGACAGCTAAACATTCTATAAATTTATTTTTTTTTTTTTTTAAATTGTGGAACTGGGGATGGAACCTAGGGGCATTCTACCTCCGAGCTACACCCCCAATCCTATTTTTTATTCTTTATTTTGAAACAGGGTCTCACTAAGTTGCAGAGGGCCTAACTAAGTAGCTGAGACTGGTCACGAATATGTGATCCTTCTGTCTCAGCCTCCCAAGTACTAACATTACAAGTTTGCGCTACCACACCTGGCTTCTATAAATTTATTCTGAAAATGTTCTACAACATGGCTTGCTCCTCACTTTCTTCAGGTTTTAGCTCAAGTATGAATGCAATGAGATCTCCTCTATTTAGGAAAATAACTATTGTCCTCTTGGTTCTCCCTTACTCAGTTGACTTTATGAATGTATCACACCTTGACATACTACACACAATTTTTAGAAGACAAAGAGAAACTTATAAGTGAAAAAGTGTAAGGAAGTACAATAGTATATTTTGAGAGAAAGACACCACATTCATGCAACTTTCATTACAGTCTATTGTTAACATTATTCTATTTTACTAATGTTGTTAATCTCATGTTATGCCTAATTTATAAACATAGTATTTATAGGGTTTGATACCCTCCATGGTTTCACTGAAATGTATCCCCCACAGCTGGAGAGAATACTATACAAATTTTCAATTGTCTGCTTGTCATCTTCCCCTTGATATAACAACTACAAGGCAAACTCAACCCACCTAAAATTAAACAACTCAATTTTTAACATAATTCCACACCATACACAAGTGACAAGTTTGACCCTTGATGTCTTTTCCATTTATTTGTTTTTTCAACTTCTGCCCAAACTCTAGTACAAGACCAAATTTCCTCTCATACAGTCATGAAAACCTCAAAATCATTTTTCTAGCATTCAAATCTCTTATCCCCCTCCAACTCACAAATTCACCTAACATGCCTTCAGAGTAATCTTTCTATATTTGTTGCTCTGAAATCTTTACTACCTCTTTAACCTGCATAGGAAGTGAAATAAAGTGCTTCTATGTAGTTTTTAAGATGCTCTATGATCTCACCCCAATCTACCTTTGTAGTCTTCATTTTTTTCCCTTTAGACTGTGTGTGTGTGTGTGTGTGCATGCACGCACGTGTTTTATCAGGAATTGAACCCAGAGCCTTGCGCATGCTAGGTAAGTGCTCTACCACTGAGCTACATCCCTAGTCCCTCCTTTAAATTTTATAATCCACTAAAACTAGACTATTTAGCATTCTTTGGACTCTATTCCAACCTGGATGCCTTTGGTTACATAATTCTCTCCATTTGAAATTTTTCTTCTTCAGTTTTTTCCTACATTATCCTAATAACTCTTAGGTTTATCTCAAATGCACCTGAGTCAGTACTTTGCTGCTCACGGTTATCACTTTATCATTCTGCAGACAGTCATATGTGAATAAGTTGTAACTTCTGTTAAGCAAAGTTCCCTTTAGATAAGGAATAATTCTAACACATTTTTGCATTCCAAAAGCACCTTGCACAAAGCACCTTACAAAATGAGACTCAAAACATATATATGAAAATTGAACTAACAATTTTCAAATAAGAAATGATATAATAAAATTAAGTTACTTACAATATATACAGTCTGATCCTTGAGACTTTCAGCTTTGGTTATTTGTTTAAACAAGCGAACAAAGTCATTAAATGTTTCGCAGGTTATTTCAGTAGAGCATCCCTCCTCTGAAGAACTAAGGTGACTTAACTTGCTTAAAATTTGTTCCAAAAGCAGCCTCAAGGTAAAACATTCAACACAATTCACAAAGACATGTGGGAGCTGAAAACAAAAACCAAAAATGAATAAATAAAAAAAGAAAATACACATATAATAAAGGCTCTGCTGGGCATTTTCCATTTGTCTAAATCTAGATGGCCTGTATCATTCAGATTCTCTTATTTTCTGGCTCTGGTTGGAGAAACTAATGGGAAGAAACAGCAGGGATCAAAGGAGAATAGGAGAAGAGAGATGTTGGATATTTATTCCCTTGATTATCTTCTTCCCCCTCAGTGGCTCAATTTGGCAGTGGCTACATTCTTCTACCAAAGCCTACAGCTCCAATTGAGCAGCCCCTCTTCTAAGACTACAGCTCTGGTTGGGTTCTGTTAATAGTTTCTGTCTAAGTCCCTTGAAGTCCAGGAGTAGTAAAGGTCCTGGTTTGTCACCATTCCTTCTTGGTTCTCTTAAAATGTTCTCAACCTTTATAAAATAGTCCCTTCTTTAAACTCATTTCAATGATTTCTTTGAGTTTGCCATTTGGTTCCTATAGGAATTCAAAGCAAACTTGTATTTTCCTCTAAAGAACTCTTTAAAAAAAAAAGAGCCGGGTGTGGTTGCGCACACTTATAATCCCAGCATTTGGGAGGCTGAGACCGGAGGATCCCAGTTCAAGGCCAGCCTCAGCTACCTAGTGAGGCACTCCGCAACTTAGTGAGACCCGGTTTCAAAATAAAGAATTAAAAATAGGGTTGGGGGTATAGCTCGGAGGTAGAATGCCTCTGAGTTCAATCCCCAATACCGCAAAAAAAGAAACAAACAAAAAATAAAAACAAAAAAACCCAAACTCAAGTACATTTGAACGTTAGAATTCTTAGTGAGAATTTCATAATTTTAAGATATCTTTCATGATGAATGAGCCTAGGTCAAAAAAATAATTTTAAGAGTTAGAAGCCATAATAATCCTGTAAGAATTTTAAGAACTTACTCTATATTTAAAGAACTATTAAAATAAAGCAATTCCCAAGAAATAAGGAAACAAAACAAATATAGTCTGCTTAAAATGAAATCATAAAAACAATACTCATCATTCAGAGGAAGATAACTTGTGGCATTTGGTACAAATAATGAAATCTGTAACTACTTTTATTGACATTCTATAACCCTCATTGGCCAATAAGAAAGATTTTCTTTCTGAGAACCAATGTAAAAGCTTTGTATTTACTTGAGCAGTTTCATCAATCTTTGCCAATCTCAAACTTATATGAGAAGCAATGATAATCATCACATGAAGTGTTTTAAAAAATGGAACATAGATCTTAAATATGAGACTTCCTTATTGGATTTTTATGCTTTTATTCAACATGCAAATGCCTGGGTCAGAACCTTTTAAACTCAGATTCTGAAGCGCGATATACAGCCCAGTCATCTGTGTTTCTAAAATGCACAGCTGAAATAAAGGGCTGAAATCAACAAGCTGAACTGTGCCAAGCACTGTGTTTGGTGCAGAAAATGATCTCAAGAAACTCAATGTAAAATGAAAGAAACACAACACAAAATTACAGCTGAGAGAGCTAAATTATTATGACAATTAATCTGACAGTGTTAAGGCTACAAATAGAGGGGCATATAATAAGGCCTAGGAAGTCAGGGAATGCTTCCCAGAGTACAAGTAGAAGAATCTGGCAAAATAAATAAGCATTTGTCAAGCAATTGGGTAGTAGAGTAAAAAAAGTGAATATAGGAAAGCCAGTCCAAACAGAGAAAGTAGCATGTGCCAAGGTTGAAAAACAGCAGGAACTGTAAGTAGTTCAGTATGCCATCCTAAACATGCACATCAGAGATAGAGTAGCACTAGGGTTAAGTTAGCAAATCAAGCCTGTGGGTTGGCCATCTGTTTCCATAGAGAGTTCCTGTGGAAGGCAGCTCTGCCCATTCAAATAGGTATTGCCCATCCCTGGCTTAAGATATGAAAGGGAGTATGGCAATACTCATAAGTAATAATAACTTTACTGAGTTTTTACTATATACTAAGTATTGCAAACATTTTTTATTGTATCAACATATAATTCTCATAACAATCCCAAAGGTTGTCACTATTTGCCTTAGTTTGCAGAAGGGGAAGGCATTAAGTGAATCCAAATGAGGAAAAGGAGTCTGTCAGATTCTACATCCCAAACTCTTAACCATTATATTATGAAAATATGTAAAATTATATGTATCTTTCCTCAAATATGATCATCTGATGAAAGAGAGGAAAATCTGGCTCAACTTAAAAGATAACTTTTAATGTCAAGGTTCAAATTATTTAATGTTAATAGCTTCTGAACTTTACACTCACTGAAAGTATTCAAAAACAAAACTTGGTAAAAAATGTTTCATGTACAAGATACTCCTTCATAGAAAGGTAAACTAGACTAAATAACCTCTCAGATCCCTTCCATTTCTAGGTGTCTATGAATAAAAATCAATTAACATTAAGGTTAGGGTTATTCTTACCTCTAAAGTTCTCAACAAAGTTTGTGTTACATAAGTCTTCCCGCTGGCAGTATGTCCATAAATAAAAATGGATGGGAAACTGAAATGATGTCTCTGAGGGAGAAAAGACAAATATCAGTCTACACTTAAAAAACAGGAAACGAATATTTGTCAACTTGTGAGAAAGTGTTTTGTGATACAGTAAGAGTCCAAACTACTTCAACAGTGACTTACAGTATATTCATCTCATTTTGAACGTACTTAAGTTGAACTATAAGCGGTCTCCATTATGAAATTATTTGTAAGATTATATTTAGCCTATTTTATAAGATTATATATATACTATAGCTAATGCTTTTATTATTGTATAAGTTTATGTGTACAAATTCTTATATTCTTAACTTCCTAGTGGATTAAGGGATTTTTTCAAGGATAATTGTCTATATTCTATATTTACGTTTAGTCCTTTTTAAAGAATCTAATGCCCCTGCAATCTTCAACTTCACTGTACATTTTGATATTTGAAACTAAGCATATGTAACTATGGGGTTAGAAGACATTCTTGGAGTCCTCACTCTTAAGCAACTTATAGAATACTTCTGAGTTATACATACTCATTGACCCTGGCATAAATATTTATACATACTCATTGACCCTGGTATAAATGTATGTATTTCATCAAGTCAAATATTGATAAAAATCTGCATAGGATATACTTAAAAACACATACTGTTTTTGATAGGGGTACAGCTCAGTGGTATAGCACTTGCTTAGTATGTATGAGGCCCTGGATTTGATTCCCAGCACTGCAAAATAAATAAGTAAATAAATAAATAAAAACATATCCACAAGATCCTTCTGTAATATATTAAGTCAGCAGTTATTTTTTCTCTAGGGGCTCATCTAATCAACACTACAAATATCTTTCATTCATTCAATGAACATTTATGAGATGTCTTCTAAATGCTGAAAACCATAACACACTGAAGAATACAAGTATCAATACATACACCATCTACTTTGAAGAAGTTTGTAGCTTAGTGGGGAAACATACATT
>PVLC010010868.1:12678-49040 GCA_004027655.1 Graphiurus murinus
CCAGCATTCGGGAGGCTGAGACCGGAGGATCCAGGTTCGCGGCCAGCCTCAGCTACCTAGTGAGGCACTCCGCAACTTAGTGAGACTCGGTTTCAAAATAAAGAATAAAAAAAATAGGGCTGGGGGTATAGCTCAGAGGTAGAATGCCCCTGAGTTCAACCCCCAGTACCGCAAAAAAAAAAAAAAAAAAAAAAAAAAATAATTACAAGAAAACTGGATGATACAACTTCCACAAGAAAGTTAAGTCTCAGATAATCATCTACCTAGTAGACTAATAGTCACAAACGTGACACTCTAGTCTGTTAAACATGTCCTTTTACCCAAAGGCACAAGCAACTCAAAAGAAGATCAATACATGGGATTGCATTAAACTGAAGAGCTTTTGTACAGCAAAGGAAACTACCAAGAACCTCAATAGACAGCCCACAGACTGGGAGAAAAATTTTGCCAGCTACTCCTCCAATAGAGGACTAATATAAAAAATATACAGAGAACTCAAGAAACTCACAGCTAAGAAAACAAATAACCCAATCAAAAAATGGACAAATGATCTAAAGATCACAAAAGAAATGCAGATGGCCAATAAATGTATGAGGAAATGTTCAACATCATTAGCAATCAGAGAGATACAAATCAAAACTACCTTGAGATTTCACCTAACCCCAATTAGAATGGCAATCATCAAAAACACAAACAACAACAAATGCTGACAAGGGTGTGAAAAAGTGCGAACCCTAACACGTTGTTGGTGAGATTGCAGATTGGTGAAACCACTTTGGAAAACAGCATGAAGGATCCTCAGATGAATGGGAATGAAACTACCATATGATCTAGCAATACCACCTCTAGGTATCTATCCAAAAGAATGGAAACAAAACTATCAGATCAATGCATGTGTATCTATGTTTATAGCTGCACAACTCACAATTGCCAAACTACGGAACCAGCCAAGATGTCCGTTAATAGATGAATTGATTACAAACCTATGGAATTTTACTCAGTCATAAAGAAGAATAAAATCATGTCATTTGTAGGGAAATGGATGGAACTGGAAAACACTATGTTAAGTGAGATTAGTCAGTCACAAAAGGTAAAAAATCCTATGTTCTCCCTAATATGTGAAAGCTAGGAAAAAAGTGGGTCATAAGAGGGACTCTAGATGAAGAGAAACCTTAGATGAGCAAAGAAGGTGTCTTAACTGAAGGTGATGAGGCGGGGGCGGAGGGAAACACGCTAAAGCACATGATGTACTTTCACAAACATATCAAAGTCAATCACTAAACTGAACCTGAGAAGGAGGGAGGGGGAAGGGAATGGAGCTGGAATTGGGAAGGGGTTAAATGAGAAACGTATGCATGTATGCCTTTATCAGCTTGTATAACAAAGATGTATGATTACAATGCATCAATTAAAAAAGAAAAACAAAAACATGTCCTTTTATTAGACAAAACTAGGAACTCAGGTTTATATAGAAAGTTTTCTAAATGGCATATACCTATAGCAAAAGTAGCCCAAATGCTAAAAATAGACCTAAAATTTGCTAAGTGGATATTTTATTACATGAATTTTCAAGTTTGAATGTAACAAATTATAAACAGGCTCAAAAATTCTGTTTCAAGAATTAAATGTATGTTGCTGAGCATTTCTGCTATCCAAATACCTTATTTTACCTTTAAAGAAAAGCTCAAGACCATGCTTCAGGAGTTTTTTTTTTTTTTTTTCCCCCAAGCTACACTAAATCTCACATGTTCTGGAATCCTGCTACACTTCTCTACATCCATTATTTGGGGCCTAATAATATCCCATCTTTAGCATCTTTTCTATTATCTAGAATTATGGTGAACTCTTGCATGGTTATTTAACCTTTCACTTGTACAAGCCTAACAACTATAATAAGCCAGGATGTGGCACAGTGCCTGGTTCAGCAAATATTCACTTGCTGACCAAATAAATTAATATTCTTATGAACACGAACCTGTTTTTTATGGTTCTTCTATAGTAGTTTGTTTGTTTGTTTGTTTGTTTGTTTGAATTTCCCACTCACCCAGTACCTTGTAGAAAAGCAGTTAGTTTTGCTAGCCACGGTTTACTAACAGCAAAAATCAAAATTCTTTTTGTGATCCATTATTGAATCAATACTATTTACCGGTATTTGCCAGTATTATTTTTCAATGGGAGCACTTTTGGTTGGAGTGATCTGTGTTTATCAACTTCAGGGAAGGAATGTGTAGAATAACCATTAAAATATTTCAGTGATAACATGGATGACTATAACCAAAGGCATTATAACTAGAAAACTGAAGATGCAGTGGTTGACCTCTTACTTCCCTTAACAGTGTCTCTTTTTTATGGAGGTTGGGACTTTTTCACTCATTGAAGGCCACCTCAGACTGACATCCAACATTTCTATTTGGATGAAATTACACTAAAAGAGTAAACCAGAACAGGTTAACTTCATTTACTCTTCTCAGAGATAAGATCCAAGTCTGATTATTTTTAAATCTAATTAGTAAGTCTGAATCAGAAAATAATAAAAAGCAGGTTAACTTTGAATTGGTGAATGCTAATCTCTCACCTATGGAATGGACTCCCTAGCTGTGTCCATCCGAAGAAGTCAACTTCTCTTCTAGGGCATCACTGAAACTACTAGTTAAGGAAAGAAGCATAAACTAGATCTCTTCAGGGTTCTTACAGTTCTGGAAAAGCTGCTGCATTTTTAAGTCCTGAAGCACTGCTCTGGCCCTGAGTGGCCGTGTAAACTACCACCTCTCTGCACTTGACTTACATCAACTACTTCACTGAAACCTGTGAATGTATATTTGAATAACACTCTGCAAACACACCTGTCATATAAAATCCCGTCCCACGGGGATAAGAAGCAACTTCTAGTAGTTACTCTCACATCATCTCAAAACTGTGCCGTGTGTAAAATAACGCGAACTGGCCTGCATGCCTTAGTGCAGGTCGGCCCTTCCTGGGCAGTCTCCTTTGAAAGGGACTAACGAGAAGTTACTTTGGGGTGAAAGTGTGGGGCGTAGTTACGCAGGACACCTAACAACGTAGAAGACGGTCTCACTGCCCCTCAACCCACCCCTACCACCCCCACATTGGAACAGGGAAACGTGTGCCTATGGGATTTGGAAAAGAGTTTGACCACGATACCTCTCCAAACAGGGACTGCAAGGTGGATACTTGAGATTCGCGACAGAGCACCATGTTCTCCAAGTGAGGCATTTCGGAGGGCACCAGTGCAGAGGACCGCGCCATAAGCTAGCTGCCAGCCCGCCAAACTGTTCACCTGGCCAACTCGACTCCCGCCGGAAACCCGAGTCTCCGCGCTGTGGGCGGGGCCGGAGCAGCCGTGCGTCGGCGTAACGTCAGCACGTACGTGCGTACGTGCACGGAGCGTCTCCGCCGCTCTAGTCTTCCACGCCGGAGCGGAGCGGAGGAGGCGCGGTGGCCACAGTCTTGGGTTGCTGTGCTTTCCACCCACCAGCTGACAGGACGAGGGAGGTAGGGGTGAAAAGAGGTCCGAGGCGCTATGGTCTTCCCATGACCCAGTAGCCCTTGGCTTTAGTGCTCCATCCTGAGGCCCCAGAGTCGACTTCTTGAGTCCGGAGAGGCAGGCCCGCTATTTTAGGAAGAAGACCCTCTGCAACTTAGTGAGGCCTAGTTTCATAATAAAATAGGGCTAGCGGTGTAATAGAGATAGAATGCGCCTGGTTTCAGTCCCCAATATCCCCCCCCCCCAACCACACACACATCACTATAATTTAATAACATTAAAAATTAAGAAATACTTAGGAATAAATTGGACAAAAGATATGTAAGACCTACATACTGAAAACTACAAACTATTCCTGAAATAAAGGACATACATTTTGTAAATTAGAAGACTCGAGAGAATCTCACTCAAAATTTTAGCATGACTTCTTTTTCCTGGTAGAAATTGACAGATTATGTAAAGATTTGAACAGGTTCTTCATGAAATAAAGATACACTGATCATAACTAAGTGCATGAAAAGATGTTCAACATATTTAGTTGTTAGGAAAATGTATACTAAAACCACAAGATAATGCTACACATCTATTAGAAAGCCTAAAACTAGAAAGATTGACCATCGTAAGTGTTGGCTAGCTGGGTGTGGTGGCACAGTTTGTAATCCCAGTACTTGGGAGGCTGAGACAGGAGGATCACAGGTTCGAGGCCAGCTTCAGCTACTTAGTGAGGCCCTCCACAACTTAGTGAGATCCTGTTTCAAAAGTAAAAGAATAAAAAATGGGGCTGGAGATGTAGCCGGGAGGTAGAATGCCCCTGGGTTCAATCCCCAATACTACCAAAAAAAAAAGTGTTGGCCAGAATATGGAGCAACTGGAACATTCATACATTTTTGGTAAGCATGGAAAATAGTGCTGTAGTTTCTTAAAACTTAAGCAAAAACATATCACAACCCGACTATTCTACTCCTAGATGTTTAAGATAAAATAAAACATGTTCATAAAAGACTTGAACACTATCTATAGTATTTTTATATGAAATAACCCAAAATTGGAAACAATTCAAATTCCATCAGCAACTAAATAAACTGTGGTATATTCATACAATCAAATACTTTTCAGCAATAAAAAGGAATCTATTCAACAACATAAATGAATCTCACAATAATTACGTTAAGTGAAAGAAACCAAATTCCTCCTCCCCCAAAAAATCCATCAACAAGTAAATAGATAAATTGTGGTATATTCATACAATCAAATACCTTTCAGCAATAAAAAGGAATCTATTCAACAGCATAAGTAAATCTCACAATAATTATACTAAGTGAAAGAAGCCAAATTCCTCCTCCCCCCAAAAAAGAGTATAGATGTGGGTTCTACATCTGTGGATTCAACAAACCTGGGACTAAAAATAATTGAAGGTATATGTGGGGGTATAACTCAGTAGTAGAACACATGCTTACCATATGAGAGGCCCTGGGTTTGGTCCCTAGCATCATAACAACAAAAGTGTCTATACTGGACAAATACATACTTTTTTCTTGTCATTATTCCCTAAACAATATAGCATAACAACGTTTTATATAATATTTACATTGAATTAGATAGTGTAAGTAATCTAGAGACAATTTAAAATATATGAGTATGTGTGTAGGTTATATGCAAATACTAAGCCATCATATATAAGGGACTTGAGCATTCACAGATTTTGACATCTGTAGGAGGTTTTGGAACCAATTCCCCCCCATACTAAGGGGTGACTGTATAGTCACCCCTTATTGTATTGTTTGTTTCCATTTTCCATTGTATGTTTCCATTTTTATAAAATCCTAGTAAACGCATTCTATAATTAAAGAAAGTAAATGTTGGTTGTGTGGTGATGGGGATGTTGGTCAGAAAAGAGGGATTATAAAAACAGGCTGAGGACATTTTGGGGAATAGTGTATATTATAGGAAATACGATCTTCACGAACTGAATCAAATTAAGACCAGGTCATTAGTATGATCTTTATTCCAATAATACTAGTATCCTTAAAAAAAAAAAAAAAAAAAAAAAAGAGGCCATGCGAAGACAGAAATGAAGATGCCAACTGAAGATGTAGGTGGACATTGGAGTGATACATCTGAAAGCCAAGGAATGCCAAGAATTGCAGACCCTCACCAGAACCTAGAACAAAAACATCAAGCAGATTCTTCCTGAGAAGAAATCAACATTGCTGGCACTCTGATCTTAGACTTCTAGCCTACTGTTGGGGAATAAATTTCTGTTGTTCTAAGCCACTCAGTTTGTGATACATTATTACAGCTGCCCTAGGAAATGAATACAATGGATATGTTTGTTACTTGTTATTTTAAAATATTATGCATTATGAATTCACAATTCATATTTTAAAACATTGAATTTTACAGTTTAAATATGTGCAGTTAATTGCATGCCAATTATGTCAATAAAACCATTATTTTAATTAATTAAAAGAAGATAATGTATATAGTAATGATAATATATTATCTATGATACTGATTAATCCAATTATATTATACTGATACTCATTTATAAAATAGAAAACAATGATCACTTTTTAATTGCCTTACTTGCTGTCTCCAGTACATAGCTGTGTTTTCTCACCTACAGTCACTCTTCATTATACTGTACCACCTGCATCCAGATTTGATAAATGTTCATTAAATGAATTGAGTGCCTCCTTCAAATAAAATGGCCATTATGAGGCTTATATTCTTATCGAACTATACATTTAGACTCAGTTTGAACCTGCCCAGTTCCACTTCTGGGAACCAAAGTCCAAAGTGTGGGAAAGTGATTACCTTTTAGTAATCACCATTAATTAGACTGGGAAGTATATTCTCACCAGAAGATTCTGGTCCCCCTTCCATTAGCACAAATGGATGAAATGTCACACTATGGCATGGGCTCCTGCATCCTAAGTAGCTACTAAGCCCAGAAGGGAGAGAAGGTAACTTCCTAGGGAGTTAATTCCTTGTGGTGGCAAGTTTAACTAAAGAGAAACAAAGCACTGTAGGGAGATAGGCAAACACATTTCCTCTGCTTATATCCCCACAATGACATTGGTAAATGTCATGGATGTTTCTCATGGTCAGCTTCGAGAGACTATTCTTGCAGAAGTCTGGGTAAATGCCACATGCTAAGCAGACCCACCTACCATGAATATGTATGGCTCATTGTGGAACAGCGGCACTTCAGCTTATTTCATACATTTGTCTGCTTCACTTGTATTTTTCCTCATGCTTGCTGTCACTGGTTTGAACCCTTCAGTTGAAATAACATTTCCATGCTTGCATTAGGCTCTATTTTCTAAAGAGTACAAGCTAAGAAAGTGTCTTATCTTTTGCAACGGTTAAATTTGTGTCAACTTGACTGGGTTAAATAATACTCAGCTGGTAAAACATTTTTTTTCTGAATATGTCTGTGAGAGGGTTTCTGGAAGAAATTAGCATTTGAATCAGTAGGCTGAATAAAGATTTCACCCTTACCAATGTGGATTGGCTCCATACAATCTATTGAGGGCTTGGATAGAACAAAAAAGCAGATAAAGGCAAATAATTTTTTTTTTCTCTTCTAGAGCCAAGATCCCCATCTTCTGCCCTAAGACATCAGAAATCTAGGTTCTTAAGCATTCAGACCCCAACATGTATACCAGTGGCCACCTGCCTTCTCAGGGCATCAGCCATAGGCTGCAAGTTACACCTTTGGCTCCCTTGGTTTTAAGGCCTTCATACTCATACTGAATTACACTATCATCTTTCCTGCTTCTTCAGATTTTAGACAGCATATCATGGGATTTCTTCGCTTTCATAATTGTGTAAGCCAATTTCCTAAAATAAATCCTCTCATATCTCTCTATTGTATCCTATTGTTTCTTTTTCTGGAGAACCCTAATTCATCTTTCTTTTTAAACTCAAATTCATTGAAGCATAATGCTGCAGGGGTCCAGCCCTTCAGGCAGTGGGGTTGGGGGTCCTTCGACAGGTGTGGATTGAAACGAGGTCGTGAGAATACACTCACACCGCATGCAGTGTTGAAGCATATCTGTTTATTGCTTGTTAGTAGCTGTTTTTATACTGTCTTTTTTATAGTGAGGCATATAGAACAGGAATTTTTATAGACTTATTTTTCTAAAGGTTGAGTATGTACATCTTTAATTAGAAAAGCCATTTCCCATGACATTTAATGGGGTTAAGAAAACAGTTAAGGTTACAAAATACAATATATATAAAGATTCATTTGGTACAAAGCAGTGTTAAAGGTTAACGAATAGCCTCTATTCATTAGTTTAAATCTTCACTATTTGTTTAGCTCCTTTAAGCAGTGTTCTTATCTTTTTCTCAGGCAGCTGGAGAGTTAATGTATCCAGTAAAATTCTAGGGAGACAAGGTAGAAGTGGGCAAAGACTATCTGTCTTAAAGCCTTCTTTACTCATAGATAAAATAGTAGATCTAAATCTCTTTGGCTTATTTATTTTGCTTCTATACCTGTGTGCTGAGAGGGAACATAAGGCTGTTTAGTAACTAAGCTTGCAAAGCCTGTTTCCTGACTAATGTTTGTATGTGGTTAATGAATTTCTTATGGATTGTCTTGAGGCACTGCTTTTTCAGCTAATATTGAGGAATCATAATCCATCTGTCCTTCTGTTTCTAAGAAATTTTCCTTTATAATGAATGTCAAAGCAAAGCCCAAAGCACCTCAAATTTCCAGAATATAACATAATGCAAAGTGGAATATGATGCCACACATTCCTTCTTTTGGAATCATCTGCCTTGCAGGACTCCAGCGGACTGAGCCTTGCTCAAGGTCCAGCTATTAAGGAGCTGTAGCATAATGCAAATTCTCCACTTTCAGTATACAATTCTGAGTTTCAATAAATACATAGTCACATCACCACTACAAAATCAAGATATAGGATAATATATAATACTCCCCAAATTTCCCTGTGCTCCTCTGTACTCAATCTCTTCCTCCTCCTTCCAGAACCTGAAACTGATCTAATTTCTTTCCTTATGGTTTTTCCTTTTCCACAATGCCACACAAATGGAATCCTGTAGTACGTGGACTTCTGAGTTTACTTTCTTGCTTTTAACATAAAACACTTGAAATTTACCCATGTCTTTGTGTTGATCAGTAGTCCATTCCTTTTTGCTGATGAGTAGAAATCCACTGCATGTATGCACCATAGTTTATTCACCAGGTTAAGGAAATTGTGGTGACTTCATGTTTTTAGTGATTATAAATAGGTACCATAAACATAAACTCTGTGTGTGTGTGTGTGTGTGTGTGTGTGTGTGCGAGAGAGAAAGAGAGAGAGAGAGAGAAGAGGGGAGAGGGGTGAGAGAGGAGAGAGAGGAGAGAGGGGGCACACAAGTATACATGTTTCATTTCACTTGGGCAAACACTTAGGAGCAAGATTGCTGGGTGATATGGTAAATGCATGTTTAACTTTATAAGAAATTGCCAAACTGTTTTCCAAAGTGATTGTACTAGTTTGCATTCCTACCAGCAATATATGAAACTTACAGATGTTTTATATTCTCATCTTTTAGTTTTAACCTACTGTGTGCTGTGGTTTAGATGTGGTTTGTCCCCCAAATGTTCATGTGCTCAAAGTTTTGTCCTCAGTATGACAATATTGAGAAAGTAATGGATCTTTTATTTAGTTGTTGATATAGTTGGGTTAAATATGTCATTTTACTAGTTTTCTATTTGTTTCATCTGTAATCTTTTTTCATTTTTCCTCTTTTTGTGTCTGCTTTTGGATTGAGCATTTTTTAAAAATTATATTTTGGTTCTACTATTGGTTTACTTACATCAGTTGTTTATAACAGTTGTTTTCCCTGGGGCTTATAATATATATGTTTAGTTAATCACCATATACCTTCAAATATATTATACTGCTTCAATAATTCTGTAAGAACCTTAGAATAGTGTACTTTCAGTTCTCCCATCCATGTACTTTTTACTTTTTTTTTTTTTTTTTTTTTTTTTTTTGCGGTACTGGGGATTGAACTCAGGGGCATTCTACCTCCAAGCTATACCCCCAGCCCTATTTTTTATTCTTTATTTTGAAACAGGGTCTCACTAAGTTGTGGAGTGCCTCACTAGGTAGCTTATATGCTGGCTGTGAACCTGGATCCTCCAGTCTCAGCCTCCCAAATGCTGGGATTACAAGCATGTGCCACTACACCTGGCTGTACTTTTTACTTTATAACATGATATAAACCCAAAATAAATTTCTACCATTTTTGCAATGATGGAATATGGCAATTTCTTATAATATATATAATATAATATATTATATATATTATATATTATATATATTTATATATAAATATATATGTATATATGTATATATGCATATAATGTATGTATGTATATATATGTATGTATATGTATATATATAAATATATATATACATATATATATTCCATTATTTATGTGTGTGTGTGTGCGTGTGTGTATATATACATATATTTATATATATGTTTAATCCAATACAGTATCCACTGGTCACATGTGGCTGTTAAATACTTGGAATGTAGATAGTTACATCATGGGCTGAAGTTTTAGCTTTTAGTTTTAATTAACTTGAACTGTGTTGCTACCCATGACTAATGGCTAGTGTATTACACACAGATTTAGATAGTTAAATAAATTAAATAAATTTTAGAATGACTAAAATAAAAAAGGCATTTATGGCCAGAAGTGGTGGTACATGCCTGTAATCCCAATATTTGGGAGGCTGAGACAGGTGGATCAAAGGTTCAAGGCCAGCCTCAGAAACCTCCATCTATTTCTAGAAAATTTTCTTTATGCAGATCCAAATTTTCATGGTATTATTTTCTTTTGACTAAAAGACTTCACACATTTAAAATTGTCATTCTATTGTCTTTTGGTTTGAATAGTTTTGGACAGAAATTTTGTTTAATTCTTACCATCTTTATTTTCCTCTTTATGTTATATGATTTTTTCCTCTGGCCACCTCCAAGATATTATCTTTATTTCATTTTCAGCTGTTTGACTACAATGGGTATAGATGTTTTACTTTCATTTATTCTGTTTCTTGACTAGGGTTCTTTGAAGTTCTTGGGCCTATAATTTGATATTTTTCAGTATTTAAAAAATTTTATCCATTATTTCTTCAAATAATTCTTCCATACTTTTCTCTCTTTTCTAGAATTTCAACTACACGTAACATTGTTTCAAACTATTTATATGTTCTGTTTTGGTTCCCTCAATCCTATTCAGCATGCTCTTTGGTGATTTAATTTGGTATAGTTATTATTATTATTATTTTTTAATACTAGGGATTGAACCCAGGGGCATTCTACTTCTGAACTACACCTCCAACCCTACTTTTTATTCTTTATTTTGAAATAGGGAGTCACTAAGTTGCAGAGGGCCTCACTAAGTAACTGAGGCTGGCCATGAACCTGCGATCCTCCTGTATCACCCTCCCAAGTGCTAGGAGTACTAGTGTTCACCACTATGCCTGGCTTTTAATTTGGGTAATTTCTATTGACCTATATTAAAGTTTCTATTGACCTATATTCTTTCTTCAGTTTTGCCAAATCTACTGATATCCTATCAAAGACATTCACTATCTTTGCTACAATATTTTTTTATTTCTCTCATTATTTTACTCTTTTCTATGGTTGTTTGTTTTCTTGTAGTACTGGGGATTGAGCCCAGAATTGTTCTACCTCAGCCCTATTTTACTTTGAAACAGGGTCTCACTAAGTTCCTGAGGCTGTCCTTGAACCTGCAATCCTCCTGTCTCAGCCTCCCAAGTACTGGGATTACAGGCATGTGCCACCACACCCAGCTTTTTCTATGGTTTTTATCTCCATTAAAATTGCCCATCTGGTAGCCAGGCATGGTGGCACACACCTGTAATACCTAAAAGAAAAGAAAAAGAAAAAGAAAGAAAAAAAAAAGCCCATCTGTTCATCTATCTTTTCTACCCTTTACATAGATTCCTTAACTATTTTAAATTCCGTGTCTGATGTCTCTAACACATGGCTCATCTAAGCAAACCTGTCGATTATCTTTGCCTTTAATAGTGGCTTTTTTCATACTTTATAAAGTATAAGTTTTTATTGACTGTATATATCATGTCCGTAATAGTAGAGATTGGGGTAAATAGTATTTATGACTGAAAATGAGTCTTTTTTTGGTGTTTATAACTGTCCTCATGAACTTACAATCTATGGGGAAAACAGAATATGAATAAGTAATTACGAGCTTATTGTACTCTACAAATGCCAAGCCTCACTAAATAGTATTTAATATGAACACTCATAGAATGAATGAGTAGTTGAGTAAATGTATGAATGATCCCTTTTCTACAACTACTTCCCTCGCTTCTTCATACTACATTTAGCCTAAAATGCAGTGTGTCTTATGTTCCCTATAACATGATTTCAGAATTTCACTGCATATAGCCCCAGGGAATATTTTTTCAAAATGTTTTCCTTGTTTTATAAGTGATCAAAAAGTAGCTCTTAGTGTTGGTATTTTTTTTTATTGCAGAATCACAGTTTTCAGTGCTTAATACTTTCTGAGAGGTACAAGTATATATTAGAAGTCTTATGTAATATCACCTAAATAGGACAAATATTTCGAAGTTCATCTCAACTCAAATTTATTTCAATGAAATAATATTTTTTAAATTGTACCACAAAAGAAAAAGAAAGCAATAAGGGAATGTAATAAAACTATATTAGAAATGATTTGTATAGTGAAATATTAGAAAATTCAATATCAGAGTGAGATTAAATCAATATTAAGTTGAAAAGGCAATTTAGTTAACTTTTCCACTGCAATAATGAGACCAACCATCTTTTACATAATTTCTTTTTAAACTTTGAATATTGCATTTATAAAGAAAATTTATTGGACAGGCTAATATAACACTTTTTAAAATATATATTAGGCAGGCATGCATGGTGGCGCACACCTGTAATCCCAGTACTTGGGAGGCTGAGACAAAATGATTATAGGTTTAAGACCAGCCTCAGCAACTTAGTGAGACCCTGTTTCAAACAAACAAACAAACAAACAAAAAAAGTGGTGGGGGTAGTTCAGAAATAGAATATTCCTAGGTTCAAGTCCCAGTACTAATATATATTTACTTTGCTAGTAATTATTTATCATACTTTATTATTCAAAAGATAAGTAAGAAAGTAATAAAGCACAGCATCAGGACTTCAGCAAACCTGGGTTATAGTCTTGCTTCTAACATGGTTGATTGGTTGATATCTCTGTATCTCTAGGAAAAGATGTTCTCCACCCAGATTGAGCTTCATCAGCATCCTGACTCTCCTTCATTAGACTATAAGCACTGCAATAAAAGGTATGTATTTCTGTTGGCTTTGTTCACTACTGAATACCCAGCTCCTGGAATAGTAATCAGTACATATAAGGTGCTCAGTTAATATGTGGTGAGTTGAATGTATGTGATGTGCTTACTACAGTGCACCACACATGGGAAATACACAATAAATATTATGATTTTAATTAATTATCCTGACCAAGCCCACACTTTATTTCTTGCCCTCCTGATCCCACAGTCTTTCCATCTTATTAAATTGGCATGGTATAGTGGCACACACCTGTGATCTCAGCACTTGGGAGACTGAGACAGGAAAATCACAGGTTCAAGGCCAGCATGCAGTAACTTAGTGAGACTATGTTTCAAAATAAAAAATAAATAGGGCTGCAGGTGTAACTTGGAGGTAGAATGCCCCTGGGTTCAATCCTTAGTTTAAAAAAAAATTGTCATGGTACTTTTCCAATAGTGAAAGCCAAATAAATTTTCTGTCAGATTTATTTCTCTTTTTCCTAAATAACTCACAAATCCTTCATAAGTCCTGGACCTTCCTATTCCCCTGAAATAATGTTGCACAAATTTCAGGGATCTCTCAGATTTCGGCATGTCTTGTAAATGAAGGTCTGACTGCCCCTTTTTCAGAACTATGTTTTCCAGGATGTGTATCTAGCAAACAGTTTTGGGAAGATAGGAATAGTGTCTTTCTTTGGAGCAAAGGGTCAGGCATGCATTACCTCCAGTACAACAAAAATAATGTCTCTCTCAGAAGCAGATGTTTTTATTGCCTTTTATAAAAGATTTAGGTTTCCTAAGCTCAGGGTTTCTTCTCTTAGAACAAAACCCGCTGCATGTGCAGGTGTCATCTGGTCTTTGTTTTCTCACTCTGTGGAAATTGAGACTTTGGGAACTGATACCAAAATGCTCATATTGGGCCATAGAGATAAATGCACAGATCATGGAAGACTCCCTAGAGGAAACAATGTCTGTTATGAATATGGAAACACAAGTATAAATTAGGTAAATGAGAAAAGAAATTGTAAAGATCCAATGCCAGAAAGAGCATGGGAACATTAGAAAAGCTGTGGGTGTTTCGTGGAGTATGAGCATTTGGTACAAAATGGAGAGAAGAAAATGGAAGACTGCTGGAGAATAGTGTTTTAAAAAGTTGGAGAGATAAGAGTGTCCTGGGCATTAAAAGTCATGTATGCCATGACACAGAGTCTAGACACCATTTTGAAGCTTTTTAAGGATTTTAAGATTAGTATTAGCATCTTAGAAAGATCAGAATTGTGACAGTATTTCAGACATTTCCAGAGCATCGAAATAGGCAGGCTTGGAAACACAGAGGCTTTTAAAATCTCTTATTAAATAGACTGGCTTAGAGTTTATAAACAATTCAAATAGGGAATGGCAAAACAGGGTTAAAGGCTCACATATTGGAAAGATTATGATGGATTCAACTCTCTTCCATGTGAACTTCAAATACAAACTATATTGAGCCATGAAAGTTCAGTTATGTTCCTATATTTTCTTATTCTTATATATGATATATTGCATATAACCATTTTTGGCATGTCAAATTCTTTCCAATTTTTTCTTAGAATTTTAGATAAACTATTGGTCAAAGAGTAAAGAACTTCTCTTCCTTGTCAGGGTGTCAGTTATATTTAAAAGACTCAGAGCCAGTAGTGGTAGCACTTGTAATCCCAGTACTTGGGAGGCTGGGACAGGAGGATTGCAGGTACAAGGCCAGCCTCAGCAACTTAGCGTCCCTCCAGTGCTGCTCTGTAAACCAGGGCCAGCAGGGCTCCCCATGCTGGTGGGGTCTGTTTAGCATAGAGGGGGACAGAGGTGAAGCTTGGTTTTCTGCATCTTTTCACCCTGCACCCTGGGATTGCTTATGCTCACTCAACCAACATAGTTTTGGGTCTTTTTGGTTCAACTGTGACAGCTCATTACACCTCCATGCAGATGATCTTAGAAAGAAGGTCCAAGTCTGACTGGAATGAGGTATGAAATGTGCAGGAGGGGTTGGAGATTGAGGGGAAGTCTTGGCTCTTGGCTACCGAAGTTGGCAGCAGCCCTGGGCACCTGTAAAGAACCTCAGCAGGTAACTTTGGAATACTGGAGGTAGCTCTGCAGCTATGCATCTCTGACTCTAGATGTCGCCCTTGGAGTCAAAATAATTTCTTACTGAGCAGGCCTCATCCCAAGGAAGGACTCAGAAATTTGCTTGGGAGAAAGGACAACCCCTAATTATATTTCAATAGTGACATATGAGATCAGCTGACATATCTGATCCCCCAAAATAAAGGGCTGTAAGGGTGGGAATGGAGGCAAATAGATGCTCTTTTTCTTCTTCTGCCAGATAAGAGATGAGAAAGGTGGTTAAAAGTGGAAAATGTGTGATAATTGAATTAAGTGAAAAGAGACTCTGGAAGTCTCTCTGTCACCTGGAAAATGAACTACTTTGGACCAGGAGTTATGTTTTCTCCCCAACAGGAAGGGCTGTAATTTCTTACTGACCTTACGACATACAAAGTGCCAGGCATTTGAGCTTCCCAGAAAAGTCCTGTAACTGGTTAACATCTAAATTAGCATTTGTCAGACACCAAGTTATCTGTGGTTGCCCCATGAGGAAATTCTCACACCTGCCCAGTAAAAAAGAGACAGGAGGAGGAGAGTGTCTCTTTACTTCAACTTGGTGTGTGTCCCACATGGAATAACTCTCTTTGGGGAGGAGGAAGAATTGGGACGCTCGGGTCCCTACTTAGTGTTCTTCCCTTGGGAATTGCTATAGGCTGTACTGAGGGACAGTACCCATGCTACTGGAGACTGTAGAATTCACTTTTATCTACCTTGTCACATTTCAGAATACCAAAAATAAACAGAATAACATAAAAACATAGCAAAAGTCAGATACCTAACAGAAAACCACAAATAGACTGCCACTTGATTTCTTCCATAATCAATAAACACCAAGAAGAATAGCTACAAAGCACTGTGAGAAAATGTCTATCTCAAATTGTGTACCCAGAGAACCTTCGCTCAAGCATAAGAGCAAAATAAATAAATTAATTTTGATAAATAGAGAGTTTGTCACCAACAGACCAATACATAAGGAACATGTGAAAGTTGTACTTCAAGAAGAAAAATATTGGAAGGAAAGTCTAAAATGCAAGAAACCATGGTGAGGAAAGAAAGTGGTGAACACAGATAAATCTAAAACATTGTCTTCAAAAATTGATGATGATGATAATAATAGTAGTACTGTCTAATTTGAAAGATTAGAAAAAGGACAAAACCAAAATAAGGGAGCTGAAGTGTTCCAAAGACCTTTTCCCCTAGGGGAATAATGTTAAGATGTCAACTTAAGGTGTTGGCTTACTTTTTAACAACATATATTTCTGGGTATTACTAAAAATCTTACATAAACTTCTTTCATAAGGGAAGAAGAAAATATAAATTTAAAACTTTAGAAGTATGTAAAAAGTAAAAATCTCTCCTCTGTCATTTATACACCCCAGTTAGGTTTTTTTTTTTTTTTTTGGTTACACATGTACATGATAATATTTTAACAAAATTGCTCTCTTTGATTTGCTTTTTTAGGAATTTAGGAATAATCATAGGTATTGTTCTAAGTAAGTACATATGTCTTTTTATCAGCTGCATAGTATTTTATTATCTGATGATAAAATAATTGTTTTAAAATTTCATTGATATATAGTTGGGTAGTTTCATTGTTGCTACTATTATTTCAAATAATGTTACAATAGATATTCTTGTACATATATCTGCTAATTTGCATGATTATCTCTGTAGGTTAGATTTCTAGAAAAGTATGAAAAGACATACATAACTCTAATTTTGATAGATACAGCCAAATTAATCTACAGCACTATAGCAACATATGAGGATGTCTATGTCCCCCACCTTCCTCAACAATGGATATTATAGATCTTTTTAATTTTCCCATCTGGTAAATAATGATGTTTAAAACTTATTATTTTAAATCACATTTCCTTGATTGTTAATGAAGGTATCTTCTTATAATTTTATTGATCATTGGCATTCTCCTTTAGTAAATAGTATATGCATATATCTTATTTTGTTAGCTTTTAGTCTTGTTTGAGGTTTTTTAATTTTTGGAGATATAATTGACATAAAATATATAATGTAATAAGTTTTGAAATAGTAAATATTTACGAAACCATCACCACAATCTCCATAAGAGACACACTTATCACCTCCTAAAGTTCATCGTGACTCTTGATCATTTCACCCTCCTGTACCCTACCCTGTCTCAAGTATACCATTGATCTGCTTTTATCACTACAGATTAGTTTGCATTTTCTATAAGTTTACATAAATGTATCCATGAATTATGTAGTCTGTTTTTGTCTGGCTTTTACCATTTAGCATAATTATTTTGAGATTCATCCATGTTGCTACTCATCAGAACTCTTCTTATGTTATAAATATTAATCTGTTTCTATTATATGTAATGCAAAGATGTTCTTAGGATTCTGCCTATATCTTATGGATTTTGTAGGAATTCTCTTTCATTGTAAGTAATACATTTCTTATAGTAATCTCTATTAGCACCTCGCTTTATGACATTATTCTTAGATTTAGATTCATAATTAAAAGGCCTTTCTTCCTTATTCCACAATTATAAACACAGTCTAGAATTTCCTGGACCCCCTGTCTTGGGGAAGGGAGCTGATGGGGTTTGTGCCCAGACCTCTTGCATTCTAGGCAAGTGCTGTACCACTGAGCTATATCCCCAGCACTTTTTATTGTATTTTTTATATAGATCCTCATTAAGTTTCCCAGGCTGGCCTTGAATTTGAGATCCTCTAGCTTCAGGATCCCAAGTTCCTAGAACTTTTTTAAAATTGGAGTTATATTAAATTTATAGATAAAGTTGAGAGAGAAAGGATACCTTTAGGATGTTGAGTCTTGCCATCGAGTAGCACATGTTTCTCCTTTCTCCATTAATTCTTTCACTAACATATTATAGTTCTTAAAATATAAGTTTTGCCCATTTCTTTTTTAGTTCATTTGTGAAAATTATAAGTTTAGAGTAGTTGTGAATAGGAGGATTACGGTTTTGAGACCAGTCTCAGCAATTTAGTGAGACCCTCAGCAACTTAGCGAGACCCTATTTTAAAAAAATAATGGCTGGGGGTATAGGTAGGAAGTAGAATGCACCTGGGTTCAATACTCAGGACCCTTCCCCCCTCAAAATTATGAAGAATAATGAATTTGGAAAAATTTAACTATAGAAGTTTTGGAAAAATGATTGTGGAACCATACTTTGATCTTACTAGCTCATGCATAGAACAACTGTTCAAGTTAGACTCCTCAAGCCACTGTTTCCAATGACAGGGAAATAAAATATCCAAGCAGAGCTACATGGTAATAACTCTTGAGGTTAATTAACTTGGGAGCCTGGTTTCTCCTGAGGGGAGACAGGAAGCAATGAATAGTGAGGAGAGGTAGCATGAGTCTGGGGCTCTCTGGCTCTCTATGTGGTAAGTCTACTGGCCAAGGAAGCAATAAATTCAGGATAGGGGTAACTCCCTGTAGGGTAGGCTTTATTCACACTTTGGAAACTAAAAGTGAAGCTGAGGCTATGTCCTATATTCTTGAGAGATGGAGGTGAAGAGTGGGAGATAGGAGTGTGCAGTTGCTGTGACCCAGCCTGCAGCTTATTAGTAGGAAATAATCTTTCAGGACTTAATCCTGGAGTATAAAGCCAGGTCTTGCAGTTTATCAAGGGATTTTTCAGGGAAGAGACCACACACATACTTATTAGTTATCAGCTGTATATCAAAAAGATGTAGTTTGGAAAAAGAAAGCAGTAAATAGAATAGGAATGCACTTCAGTAATAAATGGTTTATTCCTTTATGTGAGAAGACCAGAGCTAATACTCAAAGAGGAAATTCTCTAAGAGGTAAAGATGCAGACATGAATCTAGGAAAATCAAGAAGAAAAGTACTGACATATGTGCGCCTCTTTGTAGCTGTTTCACAGTGTGATCCGATATCTACGGTTATTTTCACTATTTGAGGAAGCATCTAAAATGTGACGACATTATTTTATTAGAAAGCATTAATGAACACTGATTTAAATGCTCTGGTGAACAAAGAAGGCATCAATAAGTAAATAAACATAATTTAAAGTTATCTACCATAATATATATGAAACATACTTATCCTGGAGATTTTCAGCATGTTTCTTATATAATACCATCACTGTGAGCTTTAAGAAATCCACCACAGAAGTTGACCAGCTTAAAATATTTCATCACCATTTGCCACTTGGAAATCTATCTGTCCTGTAGAGATCCTTATTAACTACATGCATTAGGATGATGTTTGTTCTATGGTGCACATTTTCACGAAGCAGCCTGGGGAAGCGGTGGAATTGTCACAGGCTTATTTACTTAACAGGCCAGAGTAAGATTAGGAAGGTTCCTATTTTCCTAGCGAGGATATAGATGTAATATGGCATGCTTCCACCCCAATACCTCCCAAATGGTCCATTGGCAGGTTTCTAGCACAAGCTGTAGAAGGAATCCTTGACCTATTTTCACATGCTGCTGGGTTCTCATCTGACATTGTTTCTAGCATCTTGTTAATTGTCTTTACTTTCAGCTTCTGACTGTTTTCTCACTTTTTCTTGACTGTTTCCTGAGATTTCCTTCTGTTTACCCTTGAGTTGTGTTTTATTTCCTGGCTTTAGAATATCACTCATCCTATTTGCCTGGTTCTCATCTAGGTTCATCTTTGGCTAGATTCAGTATACCTCAGCAGCTCAGCTCTCTTCCTAAGAGATGCTGTGTTCTTTTTCTTTCTTATAAGCCTTCTCCTTCTATGCCACACTGTCATACCCAGCCTCTCCATGATTATTTACACATTTACAGACCAGAGACTGTCATATTTGTCTTAAATTCTGCATAATGCCTAACCGGACCTATAATTACTCGTTGAATATCAGTCAAATTGGTTTTCATACTGTTCACAACTACTTGTGGTTGTGAGAATACTTTGGTATGTCAGGACTGTGAATATATATATGAAGTAGAATTTGAGAGAATGGACAATATCAGTATGCATTATATTATTTTGTGAAACTTGTATTTGACAAAATTTGTGAGTCACAGGATAAAAACTTTTTAAATACTGTAAATTATGATTAAAATTTTTAAGAATGTCATGAATTAAATTGCAATTAAATAGAAAAAGTAAACATTTATTGTTTTTCTACACTGACTTCTTTTCCAGCCACATCACTCCATTCCACACTTCCTGGATAGGGCTTATAGCTTTCCTCCAGCTCAGGTCTTATGATTAAAGAGCTCCATACTTTGGTTATAGTGACTGGCTGAGGGAGAGACAAGTGACGTAAGCTAGTCTAATCAGTTTCTTTCTGGTGTGTGTATGTGTGTATGTGTGTGTACCAGAATATCAGAAATAAACTTTTCTCTCCACTAGAGTTGCTAAATTGATAGAATATGGGTTTAAAATGAGCATAGGAGATATTAAAGAAAGAGGTAACAACCCTAGTCCCAAGTGTTATCCCTGAACTTTTTTATTATGTGAGGCAATACATTTCATTTTTGGCTTAAAGTAGTTTAAATTGGATTTTTGTCCTTCACAACAAAAATAATTCTGACCAATATAAAAGATCATGGAATAAGAAAAAGGAATGTCTGGATTTAGGCCTAACCTTACCACATAGTGGATGAATTGACTCTTGGAAAAATCTCAGAAGCTCTATAGCACCCAGCTTTTTCCTCATGTAAAATAAGAGCAGATCAGACTTGCAGTTCACATCAGAATCCCCTGTAGAGTTTCAAAAAATACACATCCTTGAGCTCCATACAGATTTTCAGTATTAAAATCTACATGAGTGTGGCCTAAGTAGGCAATGTACATTTAATACTATTTTTTGTTTGTTTGTGTGTGTATGGTACTGGTGATTGAACATAGGACATTCTAAGCATGAACTACCCTCCCAGCTCTTTTTAGTTTTTGTTTTAGAACAGGGTCTCACTAGGTTGCTGAGAATATTGCTAAGTTGCTGAGGCTGGTCTTAAACCTGTGATCCTCCTGTCTCAGCCTTCCAAGCACTGGGATTACAGTCACGAGTCACCATGCCCAACTGGCACTTGTAATTTTTAAAGCCATTCTGATGATCATTAGCCAAAATAGGCAAGTGCTGAACTAGATAATATGCAAGGAGTTTCTACCCCCAGTATTCAGTGATCTGTGATTCATCAGAGATCACATAGCCTGATTGAATTCTTAGCAATTGACATAGTGACAAATGTAAATTTTGGACTTGCCCTATTTTTGTTGACTGGCCTAAGATAAATGATGTAGTGTAAATGGTAATAAGAATACATATGTGCGATCACTATTCCTAAATTAGCCTTATAGGAAAGTAACACTCACCAATGCAGCAATTAAAATTTCTTAGTTCAGACACCCATAGGATGATTTGCCAACATAACAAATTCTCTTTTCTAAAAAATAGGGAATTGAAGGAGGAATAGTGTGAATAGTTATGGAAAAAAGTGCAAGAAAGTTTGATGATTAAATTTGCTTTATGTCATTATAAAGATTTCTGGTATCTAGAAGTGTCACATTCCCTGTGTCAGAGCACAAATGTAAATTAGAGATGTTAGACAAGTGATAATGTAAAGGCTTTGGTGATCTTTCTTAAGTAATTTTCTGTTGCCTCAAAACTTCATTCTGTATTTAAAAACACATATTTCTGTCATTAATAAAAAGAACCGCAAAACATAAGTTTCCTTATCTTTACAGATTTGTGTCTATTTTCTTCTTTAATATGCTTCAAGATAATTTATTACTTGTTCATTGTTTTTCACAGGAACAGTAAAAAGACAGGCAGACTTGAAATATTTTGTCTAGGAGACCGTCTTGGTAAGTTTTCATTATGCTCCTCTCACTCCTCCCTTTTGGTGGAAAATGCAGTGAGTGATGGGATAGCTGCAGAGTTGATACACTGCTTCTATCAAGTGCACATACTCACCAGTACAGCATCCTGGGGGCTTCAGGGCAGTGGCCATGGAGGGCAGAAGAATGAGTAGTGTCTATTCTTGAGGATTGGTGAAGGCCTTGGGGAAGGGGAGAGGAGGTTGCATAGGGATGATGAAACAGAACAGGGGAAGAAAGTAGGAGGCATTTTTGCACCTGAGGAAATAACTATTTTTGAAATATTAGAGTAGCTTGTCAGCCTTGAAAAAATTTTTTTTCCAGATTCCCAGGAAACCAGGGTGAGTAATTACAGGCACTGCCTGTCATTGTCAAGATAGTTCTGTAATTAGAGAAACACAAAATATATCTCACTTAGAGACACTTCAAATAGAACTACTGGGGCAGTCATCACTTAGAAAAGGTTAATAAAGTCAGAACAGTGAGATGATGGTGAAGCTGAAGACTATAGCAAATGTCCACGATAGAATAGAATGTTCTGTCCTTAAAATATGGGATCTCCTTTAAGACAAACTTAAGAAAGAGAATCTGGAAGGAGAAATGGGCCCTGAATTCTGCAGTAAAATTTACAGGAGGGCAGAGAGAAAAGCATAACTAAGCTTCTGTGCACTCACTAGTCAAAGTTTTAAAATCCTATTTACTTTCTTAAGTTACTGGGATAAAAAGTACTTTTGAGGGGAGGAGCAAAATTATTTATTTTGACTCATAATACAGTTAGAATCCATTTTTATTCACCTGTGAATTTCATGCAATAACATAAGCAAGGTGGCTTGCGGTCTAAAGCAGTCCATGTTTTAAGAAGCATGGAGTAAAAATCTTAACTTACCTCATAATTAGAAAAAACAGGAACCTTCATCCATAAAGCATGTAGAAAGCAAATAAATGTGAACTAAGGTGCTTGTTGGAGGGAAATAATTATTGATTTCATAAATAGGAGTAGCAGCTGGATGCAGCTGCCCTCAGACATCTAGTCCAGATTTAAGGGCCCCCAACTGGACATCCTGAATTCTAAGACTAAGGCATATGGTTGGAAGAACTGATTGCAAAAACAGTCTTGTTGTGTATAGGTTTTGTTATGTTTTTAAATTTAGAAATGTCCCTCTTGCCATACCAATAATAAACTTAAGAGATATGTCTTTAGCGTTTTATGTAATCATATGCATAAAATGATTTTTAGAATATAAGAACAGTCCAAGGAAGCTCAAATTTTCTATAAAACCAAGTAACATAATCTCCATCCCTCATTGCCCTCCTTCCTTTTTCCTCTCTCTTTCCCTTTGCATTTTATATTTAGAATATGAAGTCTCTCTAAGCAAAATGTGAGAACTATGTGAAAATTAGGCTAAAATGAACTTTTGTTCAAGAAACAGCCACAAATAGATGTGATCTTTGAATATTAACACTATATCTTTGTATATAAAAATAATTTTGGAGGTCAAGGTTGTGTATGTGTGTGGGGGGGAGGGTACTGGAGATTGAACCCAGGGCACTCTACCACTGAGCTACACCACCAGTCTTTTTTCTTTTTTTTTTATTGTGAGATAGGGTCTCACTAAGTTGTCCAGACTGGCCTGAAACTTGCAATCCTTATGCCTCAGCCTCCAGAAGAGCTAGGATTATAGGCATGTATCACCACTCCCAGCTTAGAAGCTAGGTTTAAAAGGGAAATCACATTATTAAGATTTCAATTGACCAGACTAAAGATATTTGCCCCTGTATGTAACTTTTATCATTCTCATTTAATATTCACTGTAACAATATACACTTTTCATTTTATGTTTGAGCCAATGATACAGCCAACACTCAAATCTATCCAAGGATTGTGTAAGCTGCTAGTAGGTCCAGGGGAAACTAGTTGAATAGTACAAAAAGCAAAATGATAGTTGTGGATTTTTTTTTAAAGAAGCAGCTAGAGTTTCAACTGTTGTAGGCCAGTGAGTGGACTAAGTTTAACATTTCTGGCTCAAATATAAATGTTAATTATTTACAAAAATGGAAGTGAAAAATGGTATCCTTCATAATTTTAGTCTTGTATTTGAATGGGCCTTGGCAAGAAGTACCTTTGGATATTTTCCATTTCTGTTGAATTTCCCATCCAGAAGCTCAGAAATTATCTATCTATATAGCTCAATATAATTTCAAGGTTCTCATCTGTAAATATGGCATAACTATTCTTTCATTCCTTAAATTTTAATTGAGATACTAAGATAAATATGCTGAGGAAATTAAGATGAAGGAGATATGATCTTTCTCATCAAGAAGCCTTAGATTTAGCCAAGAGGGATATTCGATAGTCCCTCCTAAGAAGGTCAGAGGAACTAACCAGTGACTCTTAGCATCAGTAAATGTACACATAAAATACCACAAAAAATTTCAACATGATTTGTAGACTCCCTCCACATTTTCCACCCTCTACCAAAGTCTTCAGGTTAAGAACTACTTAACTGCCAAAGACTATGGGGACTGCTCAAGTATTTTAAGCAAGAGACTGGTACAATAAAATGCATGCTTCAGAAAGGCTGTTCTTAGAGCAGTGTGGAGACTGTTACTTGATAACTTCTCATGTACCAGATTTGAAGAGAGACTGACTACAGGCTACAAGATCCATTAGTACCTCATACAGATCAGTTACTTTAAAATCTGGGTCTCACTCCCACAGGTAATAAAAACACATGAGAAGAACATTTGGGGCTACAAATGGCATGTGTGCATCTCTGGTTTCCATTCAAGCTTCTCCTATCTGTCACACCAATTGACTTTCTTCCTAACTTATGACCTTTTGATCCACTGTTATTCTGATTAAGATATTTCATATGGCAGGAAATCTCACAGAATAACAATTAGTTACAAACTCCATTTTGGCCCAGCAGTGAGACCTTTCACATCAGTGCATCCTTCTCACGGCCTGCTCATACCAGATTTCCTCTAGTCCTTTAAGTTACTTCTAGCCAGTAAGGAGGCTAATGTCATTCTGAGTGAAAGCTGATGCAAAACTAAACAAAGATAGGGGTATTGAAAATAAAGATGAATCCTATTTAGAATTAGTAAGACTTAGACATTAATTGGATGCAGAGGATGAAGGTGACAATTGGATGCATTGATGACTTTCAGGTTTTCAACTTGAGAGACTGATATTCTTGATAAAATAGAGGCTGAGACTGGAGGATCCGGCTTCGCAGCCAACCTCAGCTACCTAGTGAGGCACTCTGCAACTTAGTGAGACCCTGTTTCAAAATAAAGAATAAAAAAATAGGGCTGGGGGTGTAGCTCGGAGGTAGAATGCCCCTGAGTTCAATCCCCAGTACCGCAAAAAAAAAAAAAAAAAAAAAAAAAAAAAAAAAAAAAAAAAAAAAAAAAAAAAAAAAAAAAAAAAAAAAAAAAAAAAAAAAAAAAGATAAAACAGAAGAGGAAAATAAGTTCACTTAAAGGGAGATGTGTTTATTCTGGACTGGCTTATTTTGAACCTTCTTCAATTTATCAGATTCAATAGGGCGTGTTCTTTTTGTCTATTAAATGTTGATGAATCCTAAGGTTTGATTCTTGTGTTACCCTTGCACACGAGATTTGCATGATTTCATCCATTATCATAGCTTCAACCACCTGTATTCTGGTCTCTCTGCTATTCTCTATCCATTCCAGCTAGAGAATAGGAACTCAATGAATATTATGTTTGAGTGAATCCATCTTCCATAATGTCTCAAGAGTTCTGATTCTAAAATGTAAATATGAGTTTGGAGTTCAGGATCATGGTCACTCTGGAGCAGAGATGCATTAGTATAGAATTGATGAATGAAGCCTTGGCAATGGATGAGCTCACTCACAAAGAATATGAATAGAGAAGAAAAAATAGAGGACAAAGCCTTGGATGTCAATATCACTTAAAAATTAAGCAGAGAATGGCTGAAATTTGCTCTGTGGTAGAGGACTCACCTAGCATGCATGGGGCCCAGGATTCAATTTCCAGCAAATACCTCCCCCCAAAAAATAAAAAGAAGAATTAAATAGAGGAAAATGAATCAGAGAAAGTTACTGAAAAGGAATAACATAGTGGTAGGAATAAAACAAGGGAATCCTTTTATCTAGAAGTTAAGCAAGGAAATACTTTACACAGAGAGCTCATGAGTGAAATGGCCATGATGACTACATTGGATTTCTTCCACTCTGGAGAAGCCAGCTGTGCATTCTAACAGTTATAGACTATTTTGGGATAGATTGCCTTTCCTCTCTGCAAGGTCTCAGCCAGAATCACTGTCCAAAGGCTTACGGAATGTTTGATCCACAGACACTGCATCCCACATAACATCAGTTTAGATCAGGGACTCACTTTGTAGAAGAGAAGTGGGAGTAAACCTATAACTATGGGATCCACTCTTCCTATCATATTGCATCATCTAAAAGTTAATGGCCTGATACAGCATTGGAACATCCTGCTAAAGGAATAGCTTACATATAAGATTGGAGACAATACTTTACAATGATTAACTGAATCAAAGAACTTAATAAGATGCTGTTTTCCTAGTAGAATAAATAGATGGTCCAAGAACCAAAGTGTACATGCAGGAGTGGCTGTTCTTGGCATTATTCCAGAGTGACTGCCATTTTTTTCCATGTTAGAAGTCAGTGCTTCCCATCCTTACAGCTATCTTTGCAGGTTTAGAGGTTCTGAGGGGGAATATAACCACCAGGGAACAAAGGAGAAAATCCCTTTCAATTATAAGCTATGACTCCCACCTAGGCATTTTAGAGACCTTGTGGTAGGTAAGAAGGGAAATCACCATCCTGGCAGTGGTAACTGGTCCTAATTATCAAGAAAAAGCAGAACTGCACAATGGGAGCAGGGCAGAATATGTTTGAAACTTAGGTGATCCACAGGGATATCACTTGGTTACTTCTATGCCCAAGTTTTATGGTGGATGGAAAGGTACAGCAACCTCAACTGGAGCAATGTAATACTGAGACCTGCAGAGTGCCAGCTGAGGAGGAGGGGAATCTAGAATGCATAGTGTGGAGGGGAAATGATAGAATCAGTTGCAGCTTTGAGACCACCTGGAGTAGTACGGCCGTAATTCATCCCATTGACCTTGGCTAAATTCCTCCATGAGAGAGAGTCCACTAGAATCCAAGAGGGGCCACCTCTGGAATATAAATGAAGTAGATCCAAGTGACATGAATTGTTCACTGGAGCAGAAGTTGTAAGGCACTGCCCAGATCTCTCTTTAATGAAGGACTTGTTGCCTAGGCTACTGGGAACATTATTTGCAGACAGCCTTTGGCTCTCAATCCCTCCAGGGATTGCCTCAGTTTCCCAGAGGGACTTCACTCAAGGTCATGCTCCTTCCTAGAGCAGTTGACTTTTTTTTTTTTTTTTTTTTTTTTTTGCAGTACTGGGGATTGAACTCAGGAGCATTCTACCTCTGAGCTACACCCCCAGCCCTATTTTTTATTCTTTATTTTGAAACAGGGTCTCACTAAGTTGCAGAGTGCCTCACTAGTTAGCTGATCCTCCGGTCTCAGCCTCCCAAAGGCTGGGATTCAAGCGTGTACCACCACGCCTGGTTGGCAGTTCACTTCTGATAATTGATTGATGTGGGAGTATAAAAACTTAGGAATCCTGGCCCAACTCAGGATAACTTTGAAGATCTATTCTAGCTTTTGGGTTCCCCTTGGGGTCATCCAAGTCTGATGTTATGCCTGTATCACAGCCCCACTTATTCTTCTTTCCAACCCTGCTTTCTTCCTCTCTCATAGGTACTTATGTCAAAGATTCTTTTTAGTAAGTATCCCGTATGCTACACACAGATTCTACTCCCTAGGGATCCCAACCTGTGATACTTAACCAATACACACATTCTTCCTGGATAAGGATTTTCTTCACATCACTGTTCATCATTTCTTGAGAGCTGGGATCCATGTGTACTTTAGAGATCTCAAGCTATTGGTTTCAGCTCAGGAGATCCCTTGATCATGGGATCCTCTCCTGGGGGTAGGGGGTGCATCTGTCTTACACTATCACTTAGCCAATCCCAATCATCCACATTTTCGCCAGCATTACTGCCATTAGGAAGTGGAGCCTCAGAACACCCTATTACTCCATCCAGGAGTTACACTGACTGCTCTCATAACATAGAGGAAAGGAAATCCATTTCAGTTTATGTTTATTGAACACCAAGCTATCATTTGGGTCTGTACAGAGATAAATTAAGTCTTTTCTTCAAATAACTTACAAAAATGTGCCACACTAGCAATTTCACCCTAGGAATAGAAGAGCCTTTTAGTTTTTTCACAGATTATATGCTTCCTTGCCTTTGGAGTTCAGATACTGTTGTGAGCTTCAATAGCAACATTCAGAAAGGGTGACTGAATGCATCCCACCTACATGTCCTTCCTCTTCCCAACCACAGGAGTAGACATCCAACACAATTTCTTTCATATGAAAGCTTCATACTTGAGTCCAGAAACTGACTAAACAGCACAATTTATTATCTGCTGATTTATTCTTATGGAATAGTGAATGAAGATTATATCAACCAGAGCACTCAAGGACCAGTACTAGTCACTGAGCTGCATTCTATATACTAAGTAATTCCTTAAGGATGGGTGGCCTTAAGAGTCTATTTTCACTATCTAAGTATGGTATAATTAAGGAGGTCAAGGCTCTAGATAAGTGAGACCACATTCTGCATTGTATATTATTATACATATGATATTCTAAAATGTTGAACTCCACAGGGAACCGCTACCAGAGACCAGTTACTATACTGATATATATCTTAGATTATTTTATTAGAAAAACAATCACAACTTCACCCAAGTGGATAGGAAGGTGTTATGACTTGTTTACTAGTTGGTTAAATAGGCATACTAATGCCTATCTAGCCTGCCATATACTTCCTTGTGCTGGTGAAGTGAAAACATATGAATTACTTCATAAAAACTAAAGCCGAGTGTGGTGGCACACACTTGTAATACCAGCATTTGGGAGGCTGAGACCGGAGGATCTGGGTTCACAGCCAGCCTCAGCTACCTAGTGAAGCACTCCGCAACTTAGTGAGACCCTGTTTTAAAATGAATAAAAAATAGGGCTGGGGATGTAGCTCGGAGGTAGAATGCCCCTGAGTTCAATCCCCAGTACCACAAAAAAAAAAAAAAAAAAAAAAAAAAAAAAAAAAAAAAAAAAAAAAAAAAAAAAAAAAAACCTAAAGCACTAAACTAATTACTAATTATCTTAATCACATAGCCCAGAGACATGTATGGTTTGACAAAACCATGTTTTAACTGTTTTTAAATTGGGATAACCTCAGTTGAATGACAGTCCCTAACACGTGTAACACCTGTTGGGCTTCATTAATTTACATAAGCTGCTTAAACTTGGAGACTTTTGAGTTTGTAATCTTGCTTAAGAAGTATTGTCAAAGTTTTAAAATAAGCATATATTATTACAATAGTGCATGTGTCATTAACAGTGTTGAATAAATTATAGATAAATCTCTTTCTGTTTAGACTGCAAATGCATTCCATTTGTCTGTGCACTCACTGAGTATCTTAATATCATCAAAACCTAAGACAGTGTCTCAGACATAGTAAATGCTCAATAAATATTTGCTGGCCCTAATTGAAATAGATGGAAATGAAAGTGTTTTACTACAATAGGATGGATATTAAAGAGAAGGAAGACATGAAGATACAAAACAAAAAACTCAACTCACTAAAAGTAGCATGAGTTAAGATGAAATAGCTGATCAGGTAGAGTCTGGGCTTCAGCTTATTAAAGAGAAAAGAAAAATACTAAAACACCAAAGACTGAATGCCAGATGGACACAGGGAAATACCCAGGACAGCTTAGACTCCAAGGGATGATGTTCAGGAAAGGGAAAACAGAAAATGTTTTTTAAAGACAAAAACATTGATTTATGTATGACCCATGTAAGAAAAGCAAAGCCTCTGAGTGTTACTAGTCAGCAAACAGTATCTGGAGTTGTCAGATAAACAAGTACTGGGCTAGCTGGAGGTCATCTGCTGCATATGTGGGGGTGCCTGATTTAGGATTATGACACCAGGTGTCTGTGCTGCTGACATAGATGTTTGTCTCAAGATCGTGGTGTTTAGCCTGTCTCTGCTCTGTAAGCAAAGTTTTTGAGTTGGGATTATGTCACTGGATCAGGCCTGCCCTGCTGCTGGCAGGGTAGGTGGCCTGGTTAGGGTTTGTCAGCCTCCCATCACTGAGCTACATTCTGTATGCTAAAGATTAAGATTAAAGATTATGCTTAAAGATTAAGGAATTTCTCTTTTCTTCAGCTTCACATGTTCAACTCTCTACGGCCTTTGAACCCCACAATAGAAAGCGTTAGCCTTGAATAAAGTAAACACTTTTAGCTCATTGTGCCTAAACTTCTGATCTACATCATTTTTTGGCTTCCAGACTCCAGCTCCTTCTTGTCTCGATTCTTATTATATTTGTCCCTTGCTCACAGGGCTCCAAATTATTTTTCAAATTGAATTAAAATTCCAATTCCTCCTCCCATGGAAACCTCCGGCTGCATTCTCACACCCTCACACTCTCCTTCTCCTGAGTTTTGGTCTTCTATTTCCCACTTGCAAGGACCTCCCCACTTTCTTACCAACCATTTGTAACTCTAACTTACTGTTTGAATTTTGAAAGATGGGTTTGTTACATGGCTATGAGTTTCCCTCAGTTATTGTCTCCCCAAAAGAAATATTTCATTTGGGGAATGCAGATAGGGTAGGATGAAAGAGTTTAATGGGTAGATTACACAGAAGGGTCACAGAGCTGGCTAGCCCAGGAGTGGAGTAAAGGAGAGCAGGGTTCAGTCTGCTGCACGGTGAGTCTTTTCATACTACCCAGAAATTCCACCCCTCTTCATGCATAGTAATTTGGGGTGATTACTTTTGGGTTTCATGCCATGGCTTAGTGCAACTGCACATGATTGTGTCTATGGGAAATCTAAAGCTGCAGTATAATAGGCTGGAAGTCTCTGACCACAGCTGGGCAAGGCAAACCCTGTATCTCCTTTCAGGAAGACTCCTCTCTATCCTTTTCCCTGTTCTGCTTATTCCTTGCTAGCTACCTAACATTCCTCCCTCAAAAGCTAGCGGCCCTGAAATCATTTAGGTAACATGGTCCATGGTCTATCTTCTGGAGTTTCTTCAAGCTGGACAGGGATGCAGATACATCAAGGCCTCTTGCTCTTGCTCTTTGTCAAGGCAGGGCCTGTTGGGACAAGATACACTCCTTCCTGGAAGGTGGGTTGACCCAGGAGTCCCCATAGTAGTCAGTGTCCACTGTAGAGAGGAGTTGGCTATCCAGCCCGAGTCTTATTTGAAGTTTGATAGCCTGAAGTAGGGAAGAAACAAACTTCATTAACAGATTTAGGAGACAAGGACCAAAGAGTAAGAGTAGGAATATTGTGGCTAATGGTCCCATGAAGGGCAGGAGCTAAGAAAGTCAGGACTGTGTTTTTTTCCATGATATCCATCCCTGGGAAGCTTGCTCCCTCGGGTTGGATGCCCTTTTTGTTAAGTGTCGAATACTTTCCTCCACATGACCTGATGTGTTGACATAAAAGTAGCATTTTTTCCTGAAGCATAAGGTATACTTCCCCTCTGGCCACTGTAATCATGGTCAATGTTCGTAATGTAAACAGAGCTAACAAGCATGAGCATAGGAGGAGGTAGCAGCTTGTAGTAGCCTTTGTGTTGTAGGAAGATAGGGCTGATAGATAGAATTAAAGAGTGTTAAATTAAAGGGGATCTACTTATCTGTTTGTCTTTTGAAAAGGAATTGGAGGTCTTCTATGGTCGTACAAGTATAGTTGTTTGTGGGTGGTTCCAAGGAATAAACAGCTTCATCTGATGTAGCCCACAGCTTGATCCTGGAGTAGTGAATTCAGCTGGCAATTCCAGATACCTTGATAGTTGTAGGAGTAGACAGTAAAGGAGGCCCTCCAAGAGGGGTCAACTGGATCCTGGAGAGCTGCCCCTTCAAGGCTTAATAAGGCCTTGGCTTTTAGACTTACAGAGAAGTTGTTACCTGGTTGACTTTATTTTTCACTTCTTTTTCATAGGCATGTATATTGCCTGTCAGAATTAACATAGAGAAGTTACATATTTGGTTAGCCAGTAATTTTCAGTATTAAGTATCAGGTCAGTATATTAGAAGGACCTCAATATCTCCTATGTGCATTTTGTCCTGGTGGGAAAGGCCTCTATTTAGCCTTTGAAGGTATTGATAAAGACCCAAAATAATTTATAACCGTTGAAAGGGGATAACTATAAAGTTTAATTGTCAGTCTTCCCTTGGGCAAGAACTCTTATGCCATATGGACTGAACCAGAGCAGGGGAGGCCTGGAACCCTTGTGGTTGTTTTGGGGCACAAAGATGGTATGTCTGACAAACTTCATAATTTCCTTCCTTCCCTTCCCTTCCCTTCCCTTCCCTTCCCTTCCCTTCCCTTCCCTTCCCTTCCCTTCCCTTTCTTTTTTCTTTTTGCGGTATTGAGAATTAAACCCAGAGGCACTCTACCTCTGAACTACAGCCCCAGCCCTATTTTATTCTTTATTTTGAGACAGGGTCTCTCTAAGTTGCAGAGGGCCTCACAAGTTGCTGAGACTGGCCACAAACCTGTGATCCTTCTGTCTCAACCTCCCAAATCCTGGGATTACAAGCATGCACCACCATACCCAGCTTATAATTTTAGAGTCCCTTACTTATGAACAGTCTTTTATCTGTGGCTGGGGAGTGAAGTCCAAATGAGCTCCCAGGAGATTTCTTTCTAAGAGAGGGCTAGAGAACTTTGATATAAATAAAAATTAGTGGATGAATAGAATGTTTACCCATGAACAATATAAGAAGGTGAAATTTACCATGCTGTTAGTCCTTTATTTGCCTACATTGCTTGGCAGGATATAGAGAGGAAAGGACTTCGGAATAGGAAGTTAGCACAGAATAGGCAGGTCTTGAACTTAAAGGAAATTTGGGATCCAAAACTTGCCAGGTCCAAGGTTGCCCTGGGTTCAACTCCTCTGATGGTGCTCTCTGATGTGGGAACCAACTGGAGTGAAGGACACTCTTAGTCCGGGGCCAGCAATGGGGAGTCTGACCCATGCTCTCTTTGGCCCTCAGGGCAGACTCCCCTCCAGGAATCTGGCCTTTGCATAGAGGACAGAGTGCTCAAGGCCCTTTGTCTCCTCCAGACATTTGCTTTACCACTGTTCAGTCTTCCCACAATGGCTGGCAGCTTCCTTGGGGAAGGATCTCCTGGGGGGTCAACCTGGAGTTGGCCATAGACCTTTAATGCAGCCAATTGTTGGGACTATTTTTCCTCTTTTATCCATTTCCTCTATATCCTGATCTGGTTATAAAAGACAAAGGAGGCTGTTTTTGTGTTCAAGGAAAACTGGGTGAGGAATTTATCATTTAGAATTAATGCCCCTTTAGGGGAATTAGGTCTCAGAGAAGTGTATTTAATAAAGCCTCTTGAGACTTCTCCAAAGACTGTAGAATTTTCACTGAGGCCTTAGTCTATGGTAGCCAGTTTGTTATAATTTATAGGCTTACCTGGCTGTGCTGTTTTTCTCAACACAAACTAGATTTCATGCTTAAATTTTCTTCAGTGGTAGACTATCAATGGAGATCAGGTGAGAAACTGCAGTAGTCAAACTTTGAAACTCTTTAGTATTATCATCATATGAGAGTTTTTCCAGATCTATTTTACTTAAGATCTTGCAAAGAAAAGGGAGCTTTTACTTTAACAGGTTGGCCCCTTGGGCCTGCTACCTCCTATAGAGAAAATATCTGAAAAATAGAAGAGAGCCTAGCATATGGTAGGAAAAGGCACTCGTTAGACATCAGTTGTGGGTTCCCTGGTAGAGGGGCAGAAGGCTTTAGGTCAGGGGTCTGGTTGCTAGTGGATGTGTTTCTAGGACAGTTCTATCAGGGGTTTTGTTCCATCCCCTGCATTGGAGCCCAAAAGGGGAGATGGGAGGTTTAACAATGCCATAATAAATCTTATTTATAAGTTTTGCAAAAGTCAAAGCTTCCCCATAAGCCATAAAGCCTGGACGTATGGAACCAGGGTCCATATTTTCTGATCTTGCCAGAAAAGAGCTAGCTAGAGTACAGTGTTAAAATCAAGGCTCCCATCTAAGGGCCATGCTTCTCGATTATTTAATTGGTACTGGGGCCAATTTACATTACAAAAGAACATGAACCTCCTTCCTGTTTTTATAATACATCCCAGAGGAGGATCCAGAGGTACCCCAGAGGTACCATGTATCCTCTCCTTCTTTAAAGTGTATAAACCTTCTGTACCTAGTGCCCTCAGGGCATCCCCTTTGGAGCCCAGAAACCAGGGACTCAGTATACCAGCCGGCCTGGCAGATCCCAAAAACCTACCTGCCTAGTCTTATCAAGTTTTTTCTTTGCCATGGGAAGAAGTATAAATTTGATAAACCTTTAAATTTTCCCATGAAGCATTTATCTTAATTGAATTTACCTAATTTGGACAGTTATTTATAAATTACCTCTGAAAATCAAAATTCTAGATGAGTAATATTAACATTTAAGCATTTTTTAAATCCAAGAGATGCTCCCAAAACAATGTACACTATAGTTTAAAATGTCTTATAGAGGCTAATGTAACTTTTATTAGCTAGCCACCTAGGAAAAGAAAATGTATATGTTAATGATTTTAAGTATATCTTGATTTTTATCTTATGGGAAAATTTAAGGCCACTTATTTGTCATGGATTTAAATTACATGAACTAAAAGGCATTTGGATTTATGATTCCTTAATTTACGAGCACTCACTCATTTATCTATAAGCTAGTTTGGTATCCTGTAAACAATATACAGAACATAATAAGCAGCACCCCTGTACACAAATAAATGTAAAAATAAACGGAAATTTTTTTTATTGCTTTCCTTTACCAGGTAGGAAATAAGACAGTTATAGATGCTCTCTACAGAGTGTGCCTACCAGATTTAGAGCTTCCAGAAACCAAAACATATCCTGTTCCAGATTTTATTACATGGCATAGGCATGGGAAAAACCAGTACAGTTGGGGTGTTTGGGGCAGAGTCGGTCAGTCATGGGTGACAATCTATTGATATTAAGTGGCCACTTTGTTTCCCATGGCAGGTTGATCCACAAGAAATACCCTCATTTTTATTCCCTCTGAAGTTCCCAAAAGGGGTGGTCTCTATTTTTTGAATCCAGGATGAAACTGAGAGGTAATCTCAGTAGAAAGGGGCCCCACAGATGATGGCAGATAGCTGCAAACAGCTCATTGCACAGCACTGTGAACAGGCCCTTAACAGGAATCCTACAGAAGGAGGCTGGACTGAAAAATCCTGCCTGTGGTACATCACACATGTACATGGTGCCTACACACCTAGGCAGAAGTCTGCCTGTCTTGTTTTTCCAGAGCCACAGTTCCTGGGCTAATTACCATGCCTTATTTTTTTTTAAATCTACATTTAACTTAGATAAAAATCAATCACTGTTTTCTCAACAAAAACAATATGTTCTATGATTTTTTTGTAGTTTTTTCCATCAAAGCACTGCATAATCTTGTATAAAAAATTGTGCACTGACTAGAAACCAAATTTCTGGCAGCCTGTGTTGTCTTTAGTAAAGATCCCCCCCCCCAAACAAAGCCATCCTGTCTGTGTTATCTTAGGTTTTAAGAAACCAAGAGCATTTTAAAGCATTCATTGTATTTTGCATTTCCCAATTTAATTTGAACAATTGTAGGTTACCCCTGAAATCAAGACATTAGACAAAAAAGTATCTTAAGTCACCTTTTCCTTTTAAAGATACTCTACAGCCCATGAACTTTTTTGGCTTGTTGTCTTGGGAGAAAAAGCATTGCATTAGACATTTAAAGACTATGTGTCCCAGAGCGATTTAAAAATGGCACCTTTATCTGAGAAGGTGGGCTAATCATATACCCTGTGGTGAGGAAGAAAAAGAGGCCTACATATATTTTCACATGGATCATCAACTGGAGGGCAGATGTCATAGCAAAATTGCCTTCACCCCAGAACAGGGCCCAGCCAACTATAATAAGTTGGTCAAATCTAGCCTGTTGCCTGTTTTTGTAAATGAAGCTTTGATTGAACACAGTCATGCTCATTTGTTTACACATTGTTTACTGTTGCTTTCATGCTATAATGGTAGTGTTGAGTAGCTGCAACAGAGACCATATGGGCTGGAAAGCCTAAAATTAAAATTCAGTGTCAAACCTTTTACAGAAAACATTTGTTGACTCCTGGTCTACAGCTTTCCTGTTTATTTTAGCCTGTCTGGTCTTCTCCATTAGACTCTAGCCCACTGAAGGTCATGTGCATATTTCCCCTACTGCAACTTATAATGTACTTCATACAAAAAAAAAAAAAAAAAAAAAAAACAACATTGAATTTCTGGTTGAATGACAGGCATTGATCCAAGAAAGG